>JARQSW010000871.1:82835-113312 GCA_030142375.1 Calameuta pallipes
GACATTGCGGGAATGAGGCACTTTGCGCACGCAAACCCGTGCGCAAAATCGAATTTTGCGCACGCTGTTAGGAAAAATATTTTTTTTAAATATTCGACAGAGAGCGAATCAGGGGGTGAACGTATGTCACTTTGTCTCACTAGGAAGATTCAAGGGAAAAATTATGGCAGCAAAACTGACTGGGCATAGGTAATGTACCTTTTTTGGTGGGAGACTCTTTATAAGGGATGATCTTACGGGACGCGAATAAATCGCCACGGTTGAACGTGATTGTCGAGCGGAAGTGGCAGGACAGGGTGAAAGAAAGCGCGGGCTGTTCAAAAAGGCGTTAAGAAAAATAATTAGGAGAGCGACGAGAAGATTTATTCGACGCATCGTTGAACTCGTGGAGATGCTCCTTTCGCTCGAGTGATTCTCTTCAGCTCGTTCGCGTTATCCTGAAATATCGCGTGACGATAACCCTTTCGAAAGGTGCACCGGGTGCACCCGTTCATACATTTTTCACGGGTTTATACACCCGAGTGCATTTCTGCATTATGACAACGTTGCACTGAGACTTCGTAAAGCGTTATCGCGAAGAATTGCTAATTATTTAACGTGATAACGATTTAAGTATAGGTATACATAATAATTTGATCGTACGGTTTTTTTATGACTAGACGGATTTTTTTTTTACCTTAATAGTCACGAATTATGAATTTTAATGCATTTTGTTACGTAACGTTAAATTATTGATTCGTGCTTATATTCATGTGTTGTACGTACAGGGTTATTCGCTGCAAACGCACCAGCTGAAGTTGGCCACAAATTGGGGATTTCGTAAATCGGAACAGTGCGACATCGTTAAAGAAATGAAATTTAACGTAAAAATATCGTTAGTTTCAAAATCTTTAATTTTTTTGATAAGGTCACAGTGCCTCGACTGACGGAATCGTTCAATTGCATCTACGATCAGCTGGTGCGTTTCTAGCGAATAAGTGTGTGTACGTGTGTGTGTATAACGATGACGTCACGTCTTTGGTAAAAGTCGAGCAGGTTTTATGAAAAATAATTGGTTCTTACATTGTGCGCCATTTCAATAGCCTATTGCGAACATCTGTGTCTGCATGTCGAGTACGGCTGTGTATACATATAATAGCTGAATATGCTGGCACGAGAGATAACGGCATACGTGAGTTCAGTTTTCGAAGTGTACGTTACACGTAATATTTTTTTTTTAAATAGTCCAGCTGCTATAGTGCATTGCGACATCGTGTCTAGTAGGACACGAGTCGAGTTTTTACTAAGCAGGCTACTTCGATCGGCTGTTCGTAAGACGCGCGAAATATATACATAGAGATTTAGGTGTATCGTCGGGCACAGGGTGATTCTGCTGCATCCAGGGTTACGAGCTATTTCGTTGCAGGGTAGCGCAATCGTAAAATTGCTACGGGTTACAGATTTTTATAGCCGCCCCTGATACTCTCGAAGAATTTTCAGGTACCTTCGACTATCTGGAAATTGTCAATTTCCTTAACCCTTCGGTTTGGGTCGGATCCTCGGTATGCGTCTGTTTTCCTTGATGCGTGTAGATGGTGCATATCTATATATGATTATTCAATAGTAACGCACCGCCTGAAGGTGGTTCTATCGTAGGAATCAAATGTAGAGAGATAACTTCAGAGCAGGCTGCGTTTTGCCTGAATAGTTTGCCTGTATGTTTATATACGTAAAATGAAAATGGGAAAAGGACTGACGAAAGAGAGTTGGGAGTTGATTTTTAATTGTAAGCAGAAAAATGAAATAATGGGTAAAGAGACAGAAGGAACAGGACACCGTGGGAGAGTGAGAGAGAACGAAAGTTAAGACGTGGGAAAATTTAATATTGACAGATGGGAGTCCTCTTTCGATTTTTTTTTCCATGTTGTTATTCAACTTCTTTATTCTTGACTTTAGATTGTATAATTATATACATAAGCGACGTTCATTGATCGACGAATGAAAATAGAAATAAAATTATTATAATTTTTATTTAATTTTAAGATTTTTATTTTGCTTTGTGGTATTTACAAGAATTTTTAGTCTTTACAATGGTCCAGATCCATCGAATCGTATACATATGTATGTGTATTTAAGATTTTACGTTGAATGGATAAAATGAGTTCAGGACACGAATAAGTTTATTTTCCTTTACTTGTATCTTCATGAATATGGTCGTTAATGAGAATTGATTAGAGGTTTAGTCATGGGGGTCGTAGAACCCCATAAAATAAAAGTAAAAAGAAGGATGGTATGTAATATAATGCAGAGAATTCATCCGCACGAAATTCTTTTACATTGAAAGGAAATATTTTACGGTTCGTCGAATTACCTGAAAGCACGAAAAAAAAATGAATGAAAATTTACCCTTAGTCGTTCCCAACGTCCACTCTACCCTTTGATCCTTTTCATTCCCGAGTGTTGGTAAGACCTGAAACGTCAAGCGGTACAACAGAAAATCCCCACGTCATTCGTGGATAAGTTCCCGATGAAGTGTGTGCTTGAAGTTTAACCCATGGAGCCATGTCCACAGAGTGATCTTTTATGGTCCACTTCTCCTCATTGGATAGTATAATTAATTTTAAATTCCATTAAAATGTCCCGTTTACGGTCAAGATGACTTATTCATTCATTTCACGTTGGTAATACCCGACGACCGAATGGTATTGCAGGTACCTACTAGTACCGCTAGATGGTAGCACAGGATTAGTTCCCTTTAGCACAGCGGCAACACGTTCGTCGTAGACTACATGGTTCATATGTTCATTCGAGTTCGTCGCACGGCCACCAGAGTGTGCTCGCGCTTGTGGCGTTGTAGTCAATCGATGCTTCCGATAGGTAAAATTTACCAGATATGTTTGTGCGGGGTGTAAATCGATAATTTCCCTAACTATAGTTCATCTAAGGGTCAGTGAAAAAGGTTTTTGGTAATAGAAAGTTAATAGATGTCTTTTAAAATCGTTCAGCGCGAAATTATCCGTAACAACGTTTCCCCTCGTCAATCCTCTTTTACGAAAGGTAATGAATGGGTTAAACCATGATAGACCGTAAAATGAGAATTATCATTGATTTTCGTTGATTTACTACAGATTACCTTCGGCAAAGAAGCATACCCAAGAAGAAATTTTGATACGTGTAATTATATTGACATATAGTCTAAGTTTTTGATTCAAAGCCATTTGACTCTGCTCTGTATCTACTTTTAAACGTACGTTAAAATACCAATTTTTATTAGCCATTTTTGATCTGTCGCACGTTCGAGTATGTTTTTTGGTACAAAAGAGCCACATGCTGCTACAGACGACATACTGATACCACGTACTTTGATTAACCCATGGGTAAAGTTTGTGCCTCGAGGACGAATCCCAGAGCCATATATTCCTATATGACTGATATCAATATTAAATGTCCACGACTGTTCCGTCAAATGACGTTACTCCCTAATTGGGTTATCTCTCGGGATGAAAGTTTCCTGGTTTGAAATTTCCGAGCCCTCGCAAAATTTGCATATGACCCTTGTGATCAATGTTTGACAATATTTGGGAATATTTCATGTACGCTGTTTCGCTGTGGTACAAATTCTATTGAGAATTGTCATTATTCCATATTGTGAAATTCCCAAGACAACGGCAGTATAAATTAACGACAGAATCATGGTTCAGGCAAGTTGGTCTCATAAGAGAATTGAATACTAGTATTTACTTTATCGTATATCTATATAAATATAGAATGTTCTTCTTGGTGGACCAACATCTCATGTCTCGAGGATGCTGCATTCACCAGATACATTCCTTCCGGTGCCAACAACATTCGCATTCACTAACGGAAGTGAATCCCACACTGGTCTCACCTAGAAGATTCATACATTTTTTCAAGAAACTTAACCAGGTCTCTGGGTGGGTCTCTGTAAGCACTATCTGCTCTTATTAATATTGTGCTTTGCCGTGAATGTTCAGTGGTTTAATTTGATGCAAATATAAACAATTACTTGCCCACTGACTCCAACAGACCTAATTCAATTAGGGATATTCTCGAGAATTGCTTTGGCACATGGCACAGATTCCCCATGAAATTTCATTTTTTATTATTCACATATTCTACAAATTGATTTGCAAGTTCAATGTCCAGATAACGAAATTACGTCTTTTTTAAATATTTATTAATATTATTTTTTTAATTAACTCACCAATTTTATCTGACATCCTAATTGCACCAAATGTTGCTTATCGCATCTCCCAATTCTTTATCCAAGATTCTTCTTTAGAGTCTCTCTTCATTATTTGATCATCTACGAAGCAGCAGGAATATCCGACGGAATCCATAAAATCTCAATCAACCTCTTCTCTTTTATCTCTCTCTATATGCGCAGATAACTGCTCTCGATAACAGATTACGTTGTGCCATTCTCATATATGCGAAGGATCAAGACATTTAGCAAGCATTACGTCACCTATGTGTTCAGTCTGGATATCACGAACTGATCGTATGTCCTATATGTATATGTATACGTACTGAGTTTGCAGTTCCCTATCGTCCTAAATGCATATTCATGCATTTATACTGTTTGATAATGAAGGTTATCCCGGTAGACTTAATCTGTGACTATCCTTCTGTCGTATTATGCTTTTCCGATTTCTATCTGTATCCCATGAAATTTACCTGGCAAGCCCACCGTTACCTTATCGCGAGATGTTACGATTTCGTAGTCTAGAATCGCGTACAGTCCACCGCGTAATTACATAACTTGGAAACGAGTTTCTTCGAGCACCGTGCACCTAATCTCCAGGTTAAGGGCCGTGCACAACTTTACCAGGAGTGACTTCAGTTGCATGTAAATGCGCTGAGCTTCGACACGAGTCATGAGCTACTAGGAGCAGTACAGATGCTATACAGATTCTATATACGGAACTGCCTATACACCTTTCGCGGACAATCTCCATTTTTGAAACTCTCTCTAGTTCCTTCATTTTTCATTCCTGTACTGGGGGAATTTTTTTTAAAAGAGAAAATTCGTTCCGACCAACAGGATCATTCTTTTCAGCCATACTTCGGTATAATCGACCACAGATATGCCAACTTAACAATTTTTTATTCTGGAATGATAATTTTTTAGGCGGTGGACAGGGTTGGATTTTGGGGGAGAGGGGAGATTTACTTTGAAAATTATTATCCTACTGGGAACTACTTTGGGCATGTCTAACTTTCTTCCTGTTGGTATACACCTATACCCACTCTCAAAGCTCGAAGGGCTTCTGCTAGAAACGTATAGAACCTTCTTAAGCAAAACTCTTTTCCATTCCTGTACATATAGAAAGTATATATATACTTGCTGACGAATTCTACCCGAGTTACTTTTGTATTTTCATGTAAAAGTGGGACACGTGTGAGATCTTTTATTTTTCAAGGGATTCTTCTTGTAATCGAGTACAAGCCCAGTATCAAGAATTATAAAAGCGTCGCGAAAAACCCTGGCATAAAGCCGGATTACGTTTTGTCTTATAAAAAATTTGTAACGTGAAATTTTTTTCTTTATACACGTTATATTACTTAGCTGTTCGGTTATTTCTTTTTTTTCTCATTTTAATTATAAAAACCTCAGTACTTAGCACGGTCTACCTACTTACGTTTGACTCGCATCAAGGATGTTGGGTAAATGCCATCGACCTTTGTGCATCTACAACAGTATTGATTTATCGTTAAACCGAGACGAATCGATGAACTGAGAAGATACGACATTGACATCTCATTAGCCATCTTTACTATCTCAGTATATGTATCCACTCACGTGTCTAGTACAGATAGTCTAATCGACAGTCGGCAAACTGGGACTGGTTGTCAGGCCGCATTTACGTCACTGTTAACTAGACTATGCACCGGTTTAAACTATAGCAAACTGCGAGGAGACTGATTAAAGCACATTCTCAATGACGGCGGTTCTTGGTTCCGATTTTGAACGTTAACGAACGATCTTAGCCGAGACGAAAATGTCACGTCAGAGTAGAATTCACGACGGCCACGTTCGTCGTCCTCATTAACGTCATTGTTTTCTTCGTTACCGACCGAGACGGCTGCTGGGATTTACGAACGCACGTAACCAGAGAGGCACGCAGTGAATATCGGTCGACAGTGCTGCCACACCCGATGAAACGGGTACTACATTGTTCTCGAGTTATTGTTCAATTATATGCCGAGTCTACAGCCGAGTCCAGTTTCAGTGGTAGCAGCGGCATTGTGCTTATCTGTCGTAGACACAACAAAGCTCGCTCCAACCGCCATGTTTACATTGGCGCGCGAGGCATACCTGGCTTTTTTGTTCCTTCGTTTCCAGATCCTTCTTTTTTCATATTACTAGAAGACTTATATCAATTCGAATGACAGTCTTCTCGAAGGTCTCAAGAAGTCCCGACGTTGCCGCTGGAATATTCCGTGTGCGCCAACCGACTCATCCGTGACGAAAGTCAGCCATGTTTTTCCTGGCAAACAATACCGGGACAGTTCCGCTTGTGCGAATGCCAAATGCACTCTTCTCTGCGACGGATATCTTATGCTAGGAAGGTTGGGTAAGGTCGGGAAGTCTAAGTGGGGAGGACACTGAGGAATGGAGTTGGAAAATGGCTTCGGGAAACGTTCGAACGATCCAGGTGGAAAACCGAAAAGTTATATTGGGTTTGAAGTGCTCTTAAAGGAATGCTTGATAAGGAGAACCGGTATATACCTACGTATATATAACCTATTATCCACTACCATTTACCGTGAGCGTATATATGCTGTGCTTTGCGGGTGTTATAACATGCAATTCGAACGTGATCAGAAAAAGACGAACGAAAGTTCAGACTATGGCGACGCGCTGGTAACGAGGAGACGAAAGGTTCGGATCGTTACGCGCTTCGCTACGTCGGATGCACGTTAACTGAAGTTATCGATCACGTTTAAATATTCTCATCAGCTGCCACAAGTCTCTTTAATAATTCATTCGGAAAGTGTTGTACCGTCCATTTATAATGAGGCTCTGCGCGACCTGTCTCTCGTCTACCCAACTCTTTCCTTTATTTTCTTATCGTTACCTCTTGCTACGGTTCGGCGCGACATCTTTCTTTTGCACGTTGAAGCATCTTTACATTTAATGGAATAAACGATCGTGTCATTTACGCGGTGCCTTAATTTGTTTTTATTTTTTACAATTTTTATAATTAATCAAATCCCCTTATCTCTGCGAGTTCTTAACCATTTTTTTTTTTTATAAGATGCACTCGTTAGGTGATCCTGCGAAATTTTTTTTTTAATTCTTTCTGTTTCCATGAACGCGTCCGATTGACGAGGCGCTCGAACGTAGCGCGAGGAGGAGACAGAAAGTCGAGCGAAAATCCTTAAGGTACATTGAGGACGTGAGATAAGGGAGTTTCAAGGATATAAAAGCCAACAACCATCGATTAAGGGTAATCGATGTTAATTGAGTAATTCATGGGAGATACGGGAATTTAGCCATTGTCAAACTTTACGACACCCGGATACTCGGATCTTCAAGAAAATCTGATAAGAAGCAGAACGATGACGGCAACGCAAAAGATACAGCACGAGGGAGCACGAGGGGCTAAGCACAGAATGAACCAGCGGGATACAAGGACGACAATAAGAGCCCGTTTTCCCATTCGCTTTGTCTTTTATTGGGGATCTGATCGAGTCCCAGTGGAAATCAAGACCTGAAAATCGATGATTAGGATAAATTGAAGCTCGGATAAAGAATTGGGTGGTAGTCGAGTCTACTTTTATACCCGCTCAATTTCACCTTTCCAATATTGTCCAGTCTTTCGGTTATCTCGCTCTCTCTCGTACTTACTTTTTCACTCCGCTTAACTTTCTCGTCTCTTTCTTCCACCGTCCTGTTTCGTCAATTACCTAACCCGCCTATCCCTGCGATGCAATACCTATTTTTCTCTTAAATTACCAGACGCCTTCTAATTCTATAGCAACGAACCCCGTTGTCTTATAACGGTTACCACCGTAACGATTAGTTGCGATGATTGGCCGCCATTGCTCTCCTTGCGTCTCGCTTTATAATATTTGCCTCCCGCACACATCTACGAAATAATTCACAATCTCATCTAGAAAATTCCTCGTTCGATTTTTTTATATTTATTTTTTATCCTACCACTGCGTTACATCATCGTGAGTTATATCGAGAAAGTATCGTCTGGCCAGGAAACGGCAAGACCCATATGTACTTGCTGCTACTTACTCGGACTTGTATTTATATATGTATATACGTATATACACACAGCCACTAGAATATATATCATCGATAGCGCATATCGATACTCATGGTTAATGCACTTTATTATATATATATATATATCGCCGCAGAGGAATCGTACCTACTGAATTCTGTACTCGTAGATAAGCTCCATGTTGCACCAGGTTCACTATATTTCCAGTGCAGTGCACACGGCTAACGTTTTTCCTCGTATCCTCCATCTTCCTATCCTTTCATCTGTCGCGTGTGACCTATGAACTTGCACTTTAGTCAAAAAGACCTTTGTCACTGCGCCAAAGCTCGCTTTACACTTTGTTGCCATTTACGGAAGTCAGATGCTAAATGCACTCAAATGCATATGTTACGTACCTAGTTTGTATAAAGTGTCAGCGTCATTATCACTGTGCTTACGCGAAGCTCGTAAAAATCTGTTCCTCTACAACAAAGGAAGAAAAAAAGTGGTGGCTCACGAAAGGTATCGTGTCAGACTCGAGTTCGGGAGGCTGAAGATGCTGAAGATCGTCGTTATAAGAGAAGTCGCAGATTGTCGATATAACAAGAGGCGCGGTACGTAGTCGTTGACTATATCTATACTGTACGGGTTGGCCGTGTTGACAGGTTTTTTTTTTTTTCGAACTATCTTAGTGAACTTTTTATCTAAAGATGCTGCTTCGTACCGAGCGATGCCGATGCGCGGAGGTCGGCTTTGATCTTCGCACGACGGACTGTACTGGATGTGCACCGATATATCGGCTGGAAAGGGAGGCAATTCGTTTCATGAGACGAACGACGAAATTACACTCTTTGAACGGGGACAATCGGATCTTCGTATTGGATTCGTGCTTGGAAGGATGTACCAAGATTGTGGGATATTCCGTAGCTTTACTATGTAGTCGCGTAGCTACAGGGAATGAGGTTCAAAGAGAGAATTAAGGATCTTGGGACGAATGGAGATGGGCTGTATTGGTACGGAAAGGCAATTGAAGTATTTTTAAGTACGGTACAATTTAGCGCTGGCTGTGGCTGAGCAAGAGCTTTACAATTTAGCCGCTAGTGGCGCCACTTGGTAATTCCTATTTAGCTCGTTGCTGGTATTCTTTTCTTATTTCTCCATCGACGGGGAAACGTTTTTATTATGAGCTACGGAAAGAAAAGTTTCTTTGATGACCTTTTGCTAAAGTCATTGAAAAGTTTCTGAACGATTTCTTGCAGTTTACGGAAGCGTATAAACATTTTGAAGATAGATGGCGGTGTTGGTTTATTGTCCTTATGATTGATCTATCTGTTGGGCATAGGAGTTTATGGTTATGGTAATATAAAGTTTAACGCGTATACTGTGTATCGAATAGCGACAGGTGGCTGGATGGTAATTACCGTTTGCTCGTTAAATTGATCTACTAGGTGTCACAAAAGTCAATACGTGTTTTTAATTTTACGAGTTATTCTGCATGAATATTTGTGGTTTTTCAAGTTTATATAGAAATTTTTTGTCTGATAATTAGACGGAGGATTTTAGGAATGGCAGCTACTGAAGAAGCATTTTTTCTCCTCGCACTGCTCTGCCATCTGGCGGAAGATATGGGTAAATCTTGTGATTCGTGTAATCTTTTTTTAAATATTAAAAATATTTTTTTAACTGCATATAAAATCTGTGCACACGCGTATTGCTAACCTCTGACGAATATCGCTCGCGCTATCTACCTTTGAATTAATATCACCTGTAATTCTGCCTAATAAACTTAATTAATGCCCCTCGCTAATTATGACTAATTACTCGAACTTTCGCTCCCTCCTAACCAATGTGAAAGGTTGCGTAGCTACCCGTGTGATGGCGTTGAGGCTCAGTCAAGCGAAAGGGCTGGTGGTTGCTTGGATTGAGAAAAAGTTTAAAATATACGAAGGAAATGACGCCTGAAAAGAGTTGCATTTTTTGTTTTTCACTCTGAGATCAATTTTTTTTTTTTGAATTTAATTTGCTTTTGTTGAATACCTCTGGCAATTTCATTCCGCCCTGCGCGTAACGCTGGTTCTTGCGTAGATTGCGAGTAGTAGCGCTGATCGATCATATATGTCACTTGACGCGGGAGTTATGTATTTTTTTTTTTTATTTGGGGTTCAGGCCGTATTTTCAAAATGAAATTTTCGGCTTTTGTGTTGCGTGTTGCGAGGGCAATTTTTCCTGACCTGTTTCCCGTGGAATTTTTTTTTTCATTGCACAGCAATGTTACAACGTAACAAAACATCACTTTACATGCTTGTATTGTTGTTGCGTAATATTGTACAACATATGTATATGACTATTCGGGAGGAAAATGTTGCAACAATTTTCTGTCTTATATTTATGTTCTTATATTTATTAACCATCCCATCTCTATTCACTAAAGGTGTGTACATCAGTGTATCTTCTTCTTCTTGTTCCTTATGGCTTTATGCCCTCGTAGAGAGCCAAGTGCCGGGACATCAGTGTATTGTATGAAGCCAACAACGAATCCAGAAGGCTTCAAGGGTTATCAAAGTGATAAATTCGGTCTACAAAATTTTATCCCATTGACTATGTATACTACTATCTACAACTCTAAGCGATCGTTTGATCAATTTCAGATCGACTTCATACCAAATAATTATTACTCGAAACTTTACGCGATGTAATAATTATTCATTACGCAATAATGATTTTCAATCTATACGCTAATTATTCCCTCAACCCTTAAAGTATTCTGTTGGGTCAGCATTTATAAATGCGTAAAGTCATTTCATTTGATATGCATTCAATTCTATAAATGGACTTGATTATTCCCTTTCATCCCTGTACTTAAGAACCGTATATTTTTACTCCCTTTTATTTTTACTCCTACACGATTGTCTTGGTTATTTTATTTAATTATTATTACCCTCGCTGCCGCCATTATTCGATTATTTTCCGATCGATTCGATTTTTTTTTTTTTCTCTAACCTCGACGCAGTTACATAGCTTTTCCTTCATTTTGCCCAACTCATCCCTTTATTTAGGGTAACTTTTATCTTGTCATATAAATTCAAGGTCATCACCTACGCTGTATCTGAAAAATGCATATGTGACAATTGCAGCGAATTCTGCTGATAAATGATTCCTATCGGCAGGCTGCACTTCGATAAATTGAAGTGTCTATCGGATTACGCATCGTTTGAATATAATAGAATCCGAATCACCAATTCAATTCTACAGCGTAATGTCAACCTACGTGAACTCGCGCGCTATTTATTTCATTTACACCGTATATATAAAATCAAATGGTATAGGCGTATGGAGGGGACAGTTTAATGCTGCGGTGACGTCAGCTTGCTCATTAGGTAGATTGTAATTTGGAATTACCAATTGGTCTCTAATAAGTCCGACATAACGAGGTGCATCAGTGATAAGCTCGTTATCCTTTTTGAGTTTCGAGAAAGACGATCGATCTTCTTGGATTTGAAGGAACGAAGGAAAAAAAAATTATGCAAACCCACTTAATACTTTGACCCTTTTTTTTTAATATTCTTTTTCTTTTATTTTACCCTATTGCCTCGTCTTTCATCCTTTTACATGCCACCATTTATCTCGGTAGATATAAGCTCTAATGTGTCGGTAATAAAATTGTCGGACCCATCTTGGCAGCAGCTACTGGCCAATCGCAATCATCTGCGTCATAAGGGTCTATATATTTAGCGACGCTGGCTAAGGCTTTGTTCAATCTATTTCACATCAACGTATATCAAGGAAATATATGTATAATGATTTAAAGAATTTTTTGTTAACCCTTTAAGGTAAATTTATATGGACCTTTCTCAAGATCCGTTATTCAAAAGTATTTTTGATGATGTTGCTTACACGTGAAATAAAATCGGCCTATCGATTATCGTTAAGCAGGGTTAACTTAGTGAACATATTTTTCAGTTTTTTTTTTTAATTTTTCAAATATATTTGAAAAAAAATATTATGTAAATTGCCCATTTTTTATTTATTTTACTTTGTTTCATTACCGAGACTCGCAATTTTGTAGGTTCGATTCTCAGCATAAGTAAATACCGGAAGGAAGTTTAAATTTTACGTAAATGTTTCCCTTTTTCGTTGTTGTTTTTAGAAAAGAGACGGAGAGACGGCAGGAGCAGGGAAAAAAACAAAGAGAACAGAATCGATAAGGTATCAGGGTAGCGTATCGGTGAGCTTCATTTTTATGTTTTTTCACTCTGTTCCTCCCCGTTCGGGGCTTGAATAAACGAGAGTTTGGTTCCGCCTGTTTTCTTTTCAAACACTTTCCGTCTCGAGGTCGGATATCACTTCTCTCCTCCACCCTTGTGCCCTTAACGTCATGACATTTCCATAGTTATTTCCCGTCTCGAGGATTTTGCATATCGAGCTTCCTAGAGTTTGCAAGCTCCTTGCCGTGACGTTTTTCGACGAATTCGCAAATCTCACGACGCCCTTTCTTAAAAAGGGCAAAGAGGTGAAAGCTTTCTCGTATATCGTTAATGCATTACGAGAAAAATCCAATTTTTTTTAACCTCCTCGTATAGAGATATTTTTTAAAATGAAAATTGAAAATCGAAGTACGCAAGTTTGATATTTTTTATAAAGGGCTGTAAACGCTTTATAAAAGATATTTAATATCGATGCATTGATATCGAGATATATCGATGTTATCGATATATGTAAATCCACCTGTATATCAAACAGTAAATTTTTAAAAATATATAATTTTATTTTAAAGTCACATGATAAAAAGCTGACCGATTATTTCTTTATTTTCTTTTACTTAAGTTTTTATTTATACATATATTGTGACGTATTTCCTGCTCACAGGAAAAGTTCTCGCATCTCACAAGGCTAATTCGCTTCCACGCGTCTTGACGTCCATCTGGCCTATAACAAAAGATGTTGGATGCCAGATTCTGGAACAGGAACCACGTGTCAGTAAGTTCGTAATAAAACTCGCGAAGACGTCGGGAGTACTTAAAAGGGTAAGACGGGGTCAACGGTCACGAAACCCAAAATACGAAATACAACGTGAGTCTTCGGTTCGCAGCGGACTACTTTCGACTAACAAAGACACAACGGCTAACTTTCCGAAACTCGAAGACTAAATCAAAGTCAATCGCTGAACAAGAAAAAGATCAAGACAAAGATAAAACATAAAGATAAGCTAAAGATATAATAAAGATCAGTGAACCCTGCCGGTTCGATGGTCTCTCGTGCCCATTCGTAAGCGAAGTGAAATTCAAAATCTCAAGGTTTAGCACCCGTCTAAGTGCTACGTGCACGCGCGGTCAAACGAAACGAAATGGAAAAGGTAAGTTCGCACGAAAATACGTCGCTCACCGAATAACTTCCTTGTTCGCGTAATCCAACAAAAAGAATCTCAAAGGGCAGCGCACAGGCTAAATCGTTAACTCGCGTGCTACGTGACTCCATCACGCGTCACCCTCGACGGTCCAGACAGGATTAATGTTCCAAAAGATCGCACGCCTGTCTTCGCGTGACGTCGTACCCCCACCCTTAGGCCAATCGACGTCGATTCGTCCTTTTCGAAAATTCGACTCCATTTTTGAGTGTCAATTGCTCCCATCTTCAAATACAAATCAGCAGGCAGCTTCCTCCCGGTTAGCTTCAGAGTCTCGTATCGCTGCGTGAGGATGCGCCAAGCGTTATCCGAGCGGGAACGGCGACCGAGCGCTCTGTACGAACTGCGGCAGAGTACAGAGTAAAAACGAAAAAGAATAAGAAATCGCATCATTATTTCCTAGGGGGCCTTACGGTCGCTGGATCCCGCCTGGACTCATATGGTCATCTGTTATTTACATATTCCCAACGTATGTCCTGCCGAGGATAAGACGAGTGCGATTTACCACGTAATGATACATTTTTATATGTATTAGTCTACACATGGACTGTAGAGCAATAGCACGTTCGTTCACACTTTTCAAATCTCTGTAAATCTCATGCATCCAGATAAAGAAGAATAAAAAACTTTTTCGTGTCTGTCTCTGTATCTGTGAAATGACTACGGGCTATAAGCTTGAAGAACTTTCATCCAATTTTATCCAAGTACTCCTCGAAGTTTAAGATCGTCCCGATCTCATTTGTTTTGAAGTACTCAGTTTCAAGAGACTCGTATCTGGTCCAGTATGCTCACCATGCGTGATGATGGTCTTTGCTTATTCCAAAAGGCACGAAACCGCGCGACTTCGCATAAATGCGAGAACTTGAGTCTTCTCGAGGATTCTTGCTATTCCGTTGCACGCGACTTACGATGATCCTCGAGATCCCATCCAATTTTCACAACGAGGAGACTGAAAGATCGATGACGCTGTACCAACAGTGCCCTGATTCGCATACATGTATGCGATTTAAATAAATATTTGTCATTTTTATATTGAACTTTTCGCTACAAAAAATTTACCTAAAATATAGAAAAAAAATTAAATCACATCGATGTAATAAAAACTACCGTATACGGCATATAATAATAACCCAATACCTGTACCAATTAGGTCAATTCTCATTGGACGATATTACACCATTTTTCGAAGACTCGCAAACGATGCTATAAGTACCAAGCATTACCTAAGTATCCATACAGCTTTTTACGTGACGTCACGATTCGTACGGAACGCCGAACGACATGGAACGACATGAGCCTGTGTTAGTGTCTGTTATAAGGAACCCGAAGAAGGGAGAATTGATAACACGTGTACCATTAGGTCTGAACTTCTACGTGTATCAGTAACGAGTGAAGTTGGCTATCAATCATACGAGGATCTACTTTTACTCATAAATTTCTATCAAGTTCCCGTTGACTTGTACAATGAAACGGAGTATCGACGTCACGACGCGCCATACCGAATTCTGCGTATGAGAGATGACGAAGAAAAGCTCAGGGAAGAAATCGTTAGCGCCTATTATGTTAGCGAGGATAACGAGCTTTGGTTTGGCCCGGTCGAGAAAAAAACACATTGGGCTTATGGCAAATCCCCAAGTGCCGATGCTTTTTCTCAGGGACTCGACACGACGCCCTGAAACCATGACTGATCGATTATTCGCGGTGACTAGGTAGGATCTCGCGGCTTGTTTACCCCGCGGTGATCCACGTGGGCAAAGTGAGCGATTATTTGTCTTAGAAATTAGGTGCTGGCAAATTGGTACCAATTGGAATTGGAAGTCCCAGCGCTGGCAAACATTGACCTTTGATATTAGCAGTCGTCAATTGGAATCGGGAACGAAGGAACGTTGGGAACGTCGCGTTTATTGTTACTTCGCGTTTGACGTTAATCATTGATTATCTTCTTTTTTCTATCTACAGGCCTTGCTTTTTTTTTTCTTCTTCTACTTCACGTCTCTTCAAATCTTTCCTTCTGTCGAGTTGCCGTTTGACGCTTGAATCACCGATAAATTTGTGCTCGACACCCCCACGTCGCTGGGAACCCCTCGCGTTGAAACTACCCCAAATGCGGTAAATAACTCGGAAACTCGTGGATCATTTCGCGTTCCTTCGATTACAGGGACCTTTCTGCGCCCTTGGATGTTTCCGCTTTGCGTCGAGAGAGCAATTCGTGATTCAATTGAACGCGAGGAACGTTCGAACGATCAGCACGGCCTTTAATCTTCCCTCGTGAGTTCTGAATTCTCAGATTTTTTTTTCACTTGCTAAAAGGTATCGAGTCTCTATAGACAAATGACATTTTCGCGGAGATTCTTTGTACCTACAAATTACGTCTGGTTCTTCAAATACTGTCTTTCGCATAGAACTTGGATTTTGCTATCACTTTTAATTAGCATAAATCGACTGTAGATTGTTTTACTGATACGTGCATCCGGATGCTGCATTATCCGACCGTCTGTCTGTCTGTGTATATTGATTGATGAATCCATTACGCAATTTACATGGAGGTGGGATACGCATACGGTAGATCAGACAAAAGTTCAAAATCCTATAAAGGTTCGCTTAGCAAAATTAATCCTTTTCAATGACGTTTTGCTTAAATCGTAATCGATGGTTAACCAACGAATTCCCATTAATTTACCATTAGCCGTTTTTTAAGCTTTTTCGAAAAACGCTGCTGCTATAGTAAATTTTGCTAATGATTGTTCCGCCTGACTGCCAGCTGGGTTGTTGTGTTTTGCTTTGACTCTTCTTTTTTTCTCTTTCTTTAATAGGTTTACAAGAGCCTGGATTTTGTGTGATACGAACACCGATCATATATGTATACAGTACCCAATACAGAATATCCAAATGATTTGTTCATTTTACCAAAGCTCAAAAAAAAGATCGAAATAAAATTGCAGTATGTTTTACGTTCGGTTAATATTTACCAGCTGAATAATTCACGCGTGCACATTGAGTATACACCGTGGCGCGTTTACGAATTCAGCAACTATCGGATTGGTCCTGAACGATAAAGCCATATGTGGGCTGAAAAATAGGTCGAAGAATTTCGAAATTGAAAAACTGAATATTTAATAATATAGTCAACCTACAGAACCGGAAACGCGTTATGCAATGTGTCGTAAACGTTTGCCAAAACGTCGGAAGATATTTAGATCCTCATTTTCAGGGTAAGAACGTGGATCCAAGCATCTTTCACGTGTATTACAACTTTCGTACGTACCTACTGGCGTCTCTCTTTTTGTGCTTAGCGAACGGACGGGCGTAGTAAGTTTTCGGAGTTACTTTACAGTAATTCGTGGCAATTGGGTTGGAAGAGTCGAGACTGGAAAATTGGTTGGGCACGATTGTGTCGCGCAGCCCGTAAGAAAGGAAAACGAATCAAACGATATAGGTAGGTAATTAACGATAATGTATTTTGAGCTTCCTCGCGCTTTTAATTAATTCCTTCTCTCTTGTTTGGCCTCTCCCTCTCTCCCTCTCTCCCCCCTCTCTCTCTTTGTCTCTCTCTTTCTATTTTTTCGATTCGTGCGCATGCGCTCTTTTCGTCCCTCTCGTTCAGTTGCTCACCGGTTAATACGTTTTGGTCCTGAGGTATATGGGCGGAAGGGGCACAGCAGCCACCTATATTAACAATTAACGTAATGGCGCGGAAATAATTTTTAGCCACTAGACTCCAGGCGAACTTACGGCAGTTATTAAATTTTAGTCAGTGGCGCCACTGATTTCGTTATACCTAAAGCTTCAGGCTTCTATCTGATGTATGTGTACATACGTTTATGATTTCGATGTTATATGTATAAGGTTAATTAAGATTATTATTAGTTTGGATACTTTCGGCTTGATTTTATTTAAGTGACTAATTTTTTTTTATGTAACCAATTTTATGCAGTGTATGCAGATATGCATTGATTGAGGATAGGATGTAGCCGAGTTTTAAGTTTACTTTTGGTTTAGGCAAATCGTTAAATGTTCAAGTCGATAGTTAAATAATTACACTCTCGACGAGCCCTAGGGAAATTTCTAGTAAAATCGTAGTTGGGCGCTAGTAAACTTTGGTAATGGTATCTACTTACACTATCGCGCTTACTAGCTTGGTTAAACTAAATGACGAGTGAGCGGGATGTTTCGGCATAATTACGTTTAATCCACGTTTGAATTATTTTTGGATACTTGTCAGAATTTTTTTTCAGAGTTCGTTGTTCAACGATTTTTGCCGATTTGAGAATAAAGCAAAAAATCGTTAGAGGCAGCAGGTTCTACGAAATTATGGGTACACTCGAAAGCGTAAATTTGGAGAGTAAAATCGAAACGGAAATTGGGAAAGTTCTTAAACTGAAACTTCTGCTCGACTTTTTCAGCTAATGGCTGTTGCCAAACTACGGAAAAACACTAGTCGATTTCAGGAAATTTCTGCAGGAAGCTGCAATTGCGTATTGTATTTAATGAATGTGACATAGGTTAACTGTGATGCCCTGGGCGTAACCGGAAGCTGCCAATGCGATAATGGCGTCTTGGCTCCAGTAAAATAAGACCAAGACTGCAATCAGCAAATACTTGAGCAAAATTTTTTTTCATTTTCTTATCGTATACGTAGTTTTAAAATTATCCGATAAAATATCTCGTAACGATATTTCACGAAAACCATAATCTCTGTGAATGAATAACGGATATAAAAAAATAAGATGCATAAAAAATAAGCCTTAACAAAAAAAATCCAATTTACTCATCGATCAGGTGCGTCTATATCGTTTTACAAAATTCTAAAATACCGTTCGCACTTGTTCGGTACCTGTAACCAATTTTGGATCCAAACCGGTTATACACGAACTCGGAAATAATCCTCGGTAGATTCCGGAGGATTTCGTGTATCTTCGGGATTTCTCATGCATGCACGCTTAAGTAGTATCAGTTACTGTGCTATAACTATTACGTAATAATTAACGAGTTACAAGATTAGGGTTATTTTACGACCAGGTTTTCCTCAAAGAGGACTGACACAATAAGGGATGCTTTATGTACGCAAGAGCAACGTCACAGTTCCGACGTCACTTCCGGCAAAATTTCACCGGCACCTAGATAAACAGTAATGCTATGGGTGTGGTACAGGGACGCGAAAATATAATTCTCAAAGTAAAACGTTAATTGCCCGCTGCTGCGAGAGATTGCAGAAAATTTGGGGTAGAAATCACCGCAAAAACATTTTCCACCCCTGTTCTTGTATCATACGCCGGGCAGTAAAGAGGGCGGACGCAGCCGAGTACAATGCTGTTTATGTGTCGTCATTTCCCTTTTCCACCCTTCGGAACATCCCCGAACCCTGCAATCTCCCTGCTAAGGGTAAAACATATTTTAAGAAACTACAAATTGTCTTTCCCCTCGTGAATTCCACCCTCGATGGAAACGGTGTACATACATCCCCTGTGTATACTATATGTATACATATGTTACTATCTATACTTATCTACCTATGTATCTACGTATGTATATACAATACCTGCCTATACCTATTGCTAATAGATATAAGGGATAATATCAAAATATATTGACCGACCCTCAAACAGGTAACCAATGAACAACCCGTATCAGGTTCTGCGTCAGATTAATCTTCCAGCTGTCTTGTGCGTTAAATTTCGAAATACCTCACTTTAATTTTATTTTGTTTTATTATTGCATAATCTCTTTCTCCTGGGTTTTGTTGCTGTTGTTACTTTCCACCGAGATACAGAAATCCACTGATTCATTCGTGTATAAATTTTTTTTTTACTTTTGCTTTCCCCGCTTTTTATCCACGTTCAACTATTTTTCTTCTTTTTCTGTCATCCCACCCGCTACATCGGTACTGCATAGCGGCTCGCGAACTCCTGCGAATATATCGAGATTTGCATGGTGCACTTGGCGTAACATTTATTACGTAAGCCCTGGGATAGCCGGGAGGATTTCTGAGCGTCGCCGTTAAGTTATTGCTGCCGTTTAATAAATGGGAGGAATGGAGGAAGGCGTTATGCAGATCATTGATTCAGACATTATCGGGAAATTTATTTTACCTCGATGAATGTACATGCATGCAATATTTTTTTTATACTTATTTTCTCTTCTCGATATAGGGAAAGCCTGTGAGATTTTATTATTTACCTTGAGAATGATACGTGACGTAATTTTTGTCTGTTGAAACGTTTGACTACGGGTTAGAAATAATTTAATACGTAAAGCTCTGTTCACATTGGGGCGATTGCTCGGCTATGACGTATAATTCCAATTTCATGAATTACCTATACGGTTCCAAAGATTTACCAAGCAATTACTATCTAATCGTATCATTACCGAACTAATTATTAGAAATGCCAATTATGATTCAGCGTAGCAGGTAATCATTTAACTAATTACTTATTAAGATATTTTAATGTATTGTCAAATGGCATGAAACGATGTGATCTGTGACGTAATTTTTTTTTTTTAATAAAATTTTTAGGCATCGTGCGACGATCGATCCGGAAATATTGATTGGAAAAAGTATTTAAGTTATTAGGCTGTAAGTTAGACTCTGTCATTTTAATATTATTTTTTATTCTAGACAATCGCATAGTATGTACACACATATATGTTAGCTATTCATCTGGTTCTCTCAATCCAAATGGTTTATTTGATCCATTCACCAAATACCAAACGTGCTCTGGCAAATAGCCCATTGCGGATACGTGCAAACCTAGAATTGCGCAAATAACGTTGGACGTATTTATCGACCTCGTCCACTTCTGTCCAATGACAGCTCCTTTCAATCCTTTTGGTTATCATTTGTCATACCTGATAACATCATCAGTAGAATGAACTTCCGTTGATCGACAGTCGATCATTTTTTTTTACACCATGTATATGTAATTTACTCGTGCGAAAGGTCATTCGCAGAATGCGAAATCGATTATGGCAGGAGCGAAGTTTACGAAGTGGTTTGTGAAGCATAAAATAAAATTTTTTAAAATGAAAATTGAATAAAAAAAAAACTGACGCCCCTTGATTTCACCGTATGCACGAGAGAGGCGAGCAGATTCGCGATAGGAATATTCAAGCGGGTTCGCGATGTAGTTTTTTTTTATTATGTATATTTTTTGAATTCTGCATCGTCGACGTATTTTCGCATGGTAACAAAAAAATTCGCAATCCAAAGGACCACTAACGAATAATCAAAATGGTTGTCACATGGGAACGTCGTCGCTCTCTGAGCGGCTGGCATTTTTTTTTTACCTTCATTGTTCGCGATTTTTCATGTGGGCGCGTAGGTATTTATGATGTCGTGGTTCGTCGACATTATTAATGGGACACACATTATTGCAGAGTACAGTACGATGTATTTGGTAGTTCATTATTATTATTATGAATATGTGCTAAAACAGATTTTATACTAACACGTTCTTGCTGTTGTATTTAGGTATTTTTTTGCTTCGAGCTATAAAAACAAAAAAACAACGAATACACGCGGGTGGAGATTTTTTCACTAGGAATTTCATAGGGAATCTAGTTCCAATAAAGTTACCATATCCTATGTTCATCCTTTGGTCCTTAGACGTATACGATAAAGTTGCTGCACCCTGTGCATTGATGTGATGCACTATGCTTGCGTGTTTAAGGCGGTGCTCAATAAGGAACTAGGAAGATTTCCATGCTGAATTTGACACTGATGTCACATGATGATCCAATTATAAATACCATATAGTTGTATCAGTAGCTGTATGATACAGCTGGCAGCCATTTATCAGCTTTTCGTAATTAATTCAATTCTTTGAATTTAGAAATAATACGTCATAGAATTGATATAGAAACAAGCCTGATTAGTTAATTTTAATTACCTGTGTACTTATTATATTATCGAGTCGTTTTCAGCAAAGGAACAATTTCACGTATAAATACCAGCATACTAATTGCTGGATAATATTTGACGTAACATCGTATAAATCATATTAAAATATCTAGTGTTGGCTTAATATTTCACGGAATTCCTCGAGCAGCTTAACAATCGCTGAGCCATTAGAGCTAACGTGGGAATGTTATGAAATTCCAAAAACTTTGGATAACAAACAATTAATCATTACAATAAATTATAATTAATTTACAATAACGTTATTGCCACATCAATTAGACACGTTATATTGCGTTTGCAGAGGAAGGGATCCTCCTGCGAATTTCAATAATACTAATTCAAAAGAATCTCCTAATCGTTTAATTATTCGATGAAACCCAGTTTAAAAAATAATTTGCACAATAATTAACCCTCCAACAATTAATAACCGTAATAAATCAAGCGTTTCATTTATTCGGGCTTAATGACAACGTATCATACAACCGAGGATAGGGAAAGGGAAATTGTTTGATACGTTGCCATTTATTATAATAAATTTCTATATAAAATTAAATAATTTTTCATCCTGGAAAATTTCGAAAATTCTACGCCAGTCGACCTACCGTTATCAAAGTACACGCGATAATGGTTGAGAAACGATATAATCTCCAGGTATTGTATTATCCTGACAGAGCTCTCTAGACAGATTCTAATACATTGCACAAGATGTATAGCGTCGGAAGGTGTACAGGCTAAGATACCGGATTAAGGTTTAAGGAAGCTCTTTATAACTATATATATGTATATATATATATATACATATATATATCATGGTAAATATAGGATATACATATATGTATATCTATACCAAGCGTGAGCATTAGTGCCTTGTATCTATAACTATATACAGTGTACCTATAAGATACATCCGCTAAGGGAAAATTCGAAGGTCAAGATATCCCTAGGGGACAAGTATGATTCACCCTTAATTATTATTCAAATTATCTCCTTCAAGGATCAATAGAAACCCCATCTATTTCCTCCCCGGAAGTCCTTTCCACAGTCCTTAAAATCTTAACGCAAGTCCAACAGTGGGGAAAATCGTTAACCGAGACCAATAAATATCTGAAATATACTGGGTGACCGTAAAATAACGTCTGCCTTTAGAGCTGATAATTATTTGAAGTGACCTAAAATTAAGCTGGCTTATCTGCCGCGAAGAAAGAGATGCCAGTCTCTTTCAACCCTTTCCTCCTTCTTACACCCTACATTGCGCGGCAGGGATATTTTTTTTTTTTTAAAAAAAGCGCCACACCCTTCCGGGTTATGCGGTCCGTGTACTCTAGAGCTTTTTGTTTTCACTTTGAGCTTCTCGCCGGGAATGGCAGATTTCCAGAGAGATTGGATTGTTGCGCTAGGCCAAGGTGTATCTATGTATATCTAAACCACTCCGAAGCCGCAGCTTACTGGCTCTGATATAAATGGCTACCCGAGCCCCACGTGTCTGTAGGTGCTAGATGAAATAGCTGATACAAGGTGTGCGCGCGGTATACTTAAAGAGATAGTACGTCAATGAGTCTCTATAGTACATAGGTACAAGGGAGAAGGATAGAAGCAGCTTCTTTGATCTGACCACCTGCGGCGGTGTTAGACTCCCTTTATCTTTCTGTATCGTGGACGGAATTCCTCCGTGGATAACAGCAAACGTCTGCGTTCACGTTGTTCCTGCTGTTGCGAATGAGTGGGGCGCTGGAGCATGCTGGTTCTGTTGGAGCAGAAATACAGGGTTGATGCCAGAGCTGGAGCTTAGATACGGTACATGCGCATATATGTATATACTGACTTGCAACAGTAACGGACTGGGATAGTCGTGCCGTTTGCTTGATTATATGTATAAGGTTCCTTGATATTATGCCGTGAGAATAATTGCCCGGGGCAATTAGCTTGGAAGCGTTGAAAACGAATCTTAATCGTATTTTCCAGTGCAGCGTGTCTGGCTGGAAAATATTTTGTCCAAATTATAGATTATACAGTTTTTGACTTTTGACAGTGCCATATGTGCGTATAAGTATGGTACTATATATGGTATATATTATATTTTCTTGAAAAATTAATTTTGATACACTGGAGACAGTTTTGCTTTTTGACTGTGGAGCAATGAAGTAAATTACGTGACGTTATACCATGGATACAGTGCTCTTGTATTTTGTACAAATTTTCTCTTTGTTTCTCTTGCTATTATTTCTCTTGGCTGATACGTATATTATTTTCTCTTGTTTTTAGCTCTCGTTTCTCCTTCTGTATACTTTTATCTTGGCTTACGTATACAATGCTGCCTTTTTCCAGTGTCTCCTCCGTCAGGGAATTCTTCGATTCTACGGAGAAAACTTTCCTGATACTAAAAGTTAATGCGCGTCTCTGCACCGTCATGTGCAAGCTCTTTATTAAGCTTGATAAACGTGACGATAAATAATTTAAATAATACAGTCGTCCCCGTCAACCTATTAGCTTTACTATTTTACTAATTTCGCGGTTCGCTGGACCAGCTTATCTTGTCTCAAGTTATTCTATGGAGAGTGCTGAAAACTCTGAAAGTCAATTTTGTTCCTTCGTCCGGGATCCATGTTGCTTCCTGGTTGCCCGATTTTACATTTTGCACTGTCAACCTTATTTATTTATCAAACGTTAAGCTGCGATCGTCAGCCTCTTTTACATTCACGTCCCGTCCCCCCAGACTCTTCTTAAACTTTAATTAATCTCATTCCTACTTCTCTTTTCTCTCTTTTTTTTTTTCTTTCACAAAACAAAACGCCAAGCTTCCACCGGCAGACTTCCGCGTCGATTAACATTGCGAACTGATTAAGGCACGGGTTTCGTAATGATTTACAACGAGGCCAATTAAATTCTGCTCTCAATCGAGAAGGGTTCTATAGACTCTTTAAAGCAATATCACGTCATATTAACATTCTCAATTTCGAACGATTGTAATTGCTAATTGATTCGGATAATTCTTTATTGATCGCTTCTAATTATCGTTATATTTATTTTATGAAAAGTAAAGGTTTAATTAAGTCTTCGATCGACCAGTCATTTCATTACATTGACTGTATATTTAATTTTGTAATTTCTGTAACTGCAATGTCTATACATAAATGCGCGCGCGTGTGCGCGTTTTATGAACAGTCGTTCATTGAAAATAGCATGAAGAATCTGTTACGATCGTATTGAATATTTGTTATCTATTCGCTGCATCGCTCCAACACTCAAGTGCAGGTAAACATTCGTCGTATTGGTCAACAGGTTAAAATAACCGATAACCGATATATATTAGTCAATAGACGGAGACAATATGACGATACAAAGTTTTCAATAAAATCAGCGAAACCAGATTGAACAACGTTGAATGGTGTATTCATGGATTTTATCTATTTACCCAATTGCCTGCTCGGCCGATAAAGCCATATTAATTCGCAACTCTTTTGCGATAGGCTGTAACGTCGGTATAACACTGCCGATTCAATTGTCCCGTCAAAAGACTGTCCCAGTCAAAAAATCTGTCTAGAGATTTTTTTTTTTTTTTTCGAAAAGAAGCTTATCGTCCCGGCTGTAGTCAGCAATAGCGTGCTGGATCCCTGGATAGTCGGTCATTCGACCTAGGAACTTGAGAAGTTCGAAAAACAAAAAAATAAAAGTCCCTAGGGTAACGCTATGAGGAAAGTGGATTGGTAGCGTGTCTTATGCTTTATCTACCTAGATATATGTATATGTATAACAGACCACTGACGTCACGTCTATGCTCACGTAACTTCGTTACACCATTCTTCTTCTGGAGTGACGCTGCATCCCGAAACAGGATGAGCGTTTCGGGCAGTTCCGCTCTTTTCCTTAAAGTAAACGAATGTCTTCGCGATGTTAACGACAAAACGCTGCGGAACACGCAATATGCTCTGCAAGTTTAATCCAAACTAGGATGCAGACTGTACTTAGTATACTGTACTGTATACTATAGTATAACATCGTTATTATTGTATACTAGGATATGCTGAAACTCCAAGTGACTGGATGTCGACATACGTGTAACGAGCAAACCAGGAAGGAGACTGTATCTCGTGGAGTAGGGATAAAAAATGCTCAGCTTTTTTGCTGTTGTTTTGCTCGTCTAAAATGAGGGAGCTTATACATTTTTTGTTCGACGGGAAACTCCTTTGTGCACTGGTTTAATATACGTTGGCAGTGCAGATTGTTATTCAAGAATTTATACTTGTGTTTGTGCGGATATAACAAAAGTATAGCGTCGCAACGATAACAGAATATTATAATCGACTATTTGGAAAGAGGATTTAGCTGTTATATAGTTTATAAATTTTAAGATTTCGCCATTGGTAATGTTAACATTGAATTTCATTTTATGTCAAACGTATCGTATAGGCCTGTTAGCTCAGCTGGTTAGAGCGTCGTGCTAATAACGCGAAGGTCGAGGGTTCGATCCCCCCACGGGCCACATTTTTTTTTTCTCGCCAAAACAGCTATTTTACTTAATATCGTAAGAATTTTTATGCACAATCAAATACAGAGATGAATTTATTCGCAATAAATATTTGCGAACAATACTTTTTACGTTTGTATACTAATTCAATGTTAAAATCGTAAGAGTAGGTAGAGTCTAGCGCTGTATAATGTACGACTAGACGTAAGAATACCAGTTTCTCTTTGCTATACTTTAAGAATTTAATAATATACTGTATAAGAAATATTATTAATTCCCATTTTTAAATATAGCTACATTCAGTGCATAGGAAAGATTTAGTGCAAATATCAGCTGAGCTGATATTAACCGCTGAGCTTCGAAAATTATCACGCGAACCTTCTAGAACTTTGAGAAACTATGACGACGAAGACCTAGATTCTCAAAACTATGATGTCGAACAGAACTTCGAAAATCATGACGTTGGAGTCTGCTAGACTCTGAAAACTATCACGAAGAATTTTTACACACGGTATTACGCTATTATTTTCCTATACTTGTGCCAGATTTGGGTCATGCGTTTGGGAAGTATTCACGTAGTATGCAATAGACACGGAATTTCCGGGACGGTATTAATTAGTATTATTGCGAATGGCGTGTGCAGTTCGCTTTCTACAGTTGATTACTATCCTAATGAGCTTTTCATTCGTGAAGTTTTCATTCAGCCAGGTATAATGTTAACAACTGTTGAAGAACTTCCGTCACGGCAATACGACTGCGTACGTATCGCAGCGCAAATATGAGCATTGTTTTCGTGCAACTGTATCTCGTTACGTTTGACAATATGGATTGAAGTGGAACGATCCAATGGCTCGAGCGTTACGGTGCTTTCAATTAATTCGTGATACTTTTTTTTTTTTGTAAACGTTGTTAAAACAGGAGTTTTTCACAAAATTCTATGTACGATATCGAACAGTTGCGACAATGGTGGGAATTACAACTCGGCAAATAAATTCCAGCCTGGGGTTATATCTCTGAAACTAAAATCCGATATAACGGTGGAAAAAAGTGACTTTTGAAAAACTGCGGAAATTTTTTATTTAACGGTGCCGAAAAAATTAATAAATAAATTTATTTATATATATAAACTGTTCGTGTCTTTACGGCAGATCGATTTTATTCGCTATGTATTACAGATTCTCATTAGACTCTGATGATGGGATCGACGGAAACTGTTGAAAACTTATTAGCATGAGGTGATTGGTCTCCATTTCTCCAGTGTCCGTTGAGACCAAAGAATCGTGGCGGCCATCTTTGTTTTTCATTATCCCCCCTATTTCTTTTTAATCCTTGTTATATTTAGCAGCATACTCACAATTTGGTACAGTCTCGCCCAAGAATTTCGAGGATATTACAAGGTCGTTTTAAGGGTTGTGGGTTTTTTTTCTCTCTCTTATGATTGGCTGTTGCGATTGGCTATACAAGTCGAGCGCAAGGCTGAATTTCCTTCGCTCTTATAGGCGTCTGCAATCAGGATTACAAAATCATAGAGCCGTAAGGTACGTCGTCTTCTTTACTTTTCACAAGAAGGATCCAGTAACAGTTTACCTTTTAAGATCCTCGTGGGTATATTTTTTTTTTTTCACTGTGGATCTTACGCTGTATAATTGAGAGTCTCTCGTTATACGCGCGAGAGTGAAATTTGTGGTGAGATTCTAAAAAAAAAGATGGATAAAAGAAAATGATCCTCGCTCTTAAGTTTTACGATAAAACCTTGTCGTCATTCTCGTCATGGCTGGTCGCCATTAAACGGTATAATCTGGTTTGGCGAATCGATGCTTCGCGAGCTGCTTGAAATTTTATCACCGACGCCCGCAAGTCGTGCGTCAGCGAGAACCCCTTATCTGCCTAATAAGTGTATCTTTCGTCTTCGACTATCGGGTAATTAAGAAATGAAAATTCACCGTGAATTAAGCGACGGAAGCGTCGATTAATATTTCTATGGTGGTGCGCTCTCGCGGATATTGCTTGAACTCGTTGAGTCTCGGACTCATGGCAGGATTTTCGTTTATAATTATTCCAAAAGCCACGTCGTACAGGCAAGAACTATTTTCAATTTTTTTTTCTTCTAAAAATTATCTCGTTTAACGTATATCTTGATATCGTTCGTCTGGGGCGTTACTGTTAAGAAAATTATTTTGACCAAATTTTGAAATTTTTTTTAAAAAATAGTTATTCTTTTTATTACGGAAGACGAAAAATTCATTCGTCGGTTATTATATTTGTCGAATGCTGCTTTAATTGTGCCTTTTAAACGTGCTTCGTTATCCGCTCGAGAAGCGTTTCTTTATTTTTTATTTTTTTCTTCCCTTTTGAGAAGGGTCACGCTGATTAGCAAAAATGAATGAAACATTAGAAAAGTCGATGCTGCCCGATAATGGTCTCGTCGTTAATTCACGTTTCACAAGCAGTAGGAAACCTCTTTTCCACGCTTAACGATCATCATTTACATTTGTAACTTTGAACTGAAGTCATATCGTATTCCAACTTTGATCGCTCATTACCTACCGACTAGTTTCAAGACTGAAGAGTGTCTGGCGAAGGTGGAAGGCGATCAGTCAGAAAGGAAGAGCGGAGAAATACGAATAAAACTGAAGTATCTGAGACCCTTTGATCCGATGCCGTAGCAACAGTCTAATGAACGACTGACATTTCTATGCCTTTTGCTTTATAAAGCGTCGGTAGAGAATTATAATTAATATTTAACAAAAGTATCTCTGTATAAATTTATGCAAAATAATATCTAGTGAAATAAACTCGAGGGAAAGCAACGTTTTATAAATTCCAAAATATATCAAAAATTTTTTATCGATATACGAATTTCAATTTTTTTTTTTAAATTAAGATATATTTATTATATGCACGTGCTTGTACGGAAATTTAAAAAGACTCGAAAGATTGATCGTTGAATCCTTATCAAATTATTTCCTCTTCGCTCCACACGATTGGCGTGATTCTTCAGTTTGAGTTGAACGACTGTACATTTTTCTTCCTTGACGGCAACTTTCCTTCTTCCAATGTATACAAGTTATAAACTCAACTCATTCGACGTATGACTGCTGAGAAATAGTCTTTTTAAGTATCAAGGAGCGTCAACTTAAAACCATTAAAGGTTCTAACGATTGAAACCTGTTGCCTTCAGCTTTTACAATCTTATAGAACAGCCAGGCGGATATATCATTCGAGGATCGTTGAGTTTTTTTTTTATAATCTCTTTTTTCAGGAGTTGCAACTTTAAATGGTGTTTTTTTTTACAGAAGACGCGGGAAATTTAAAAATGAGCATCAAGCGTATAGTTGAATGATTTTTAATTTTCGAGATCGATATATATGGCGGTCATGTTGGTAGAAGATGAAAAGCTTGATCAATAAAATTTTTATGTTTACTCTTAGTTTTCTGTACTTAAAATTGCAGGAAGATTCTCCAAGCGTTTAACGTTGGTCAAAGTGGTTTGTTTTTACCTTGTATATAAATAATTAGATTGATTGACTGAATTATTTAAATTTTGAGGGAAATTCATCAAAGCGCAGGACTTTGATCCTGACACATTTTCCTGTTAACCTTATCAGTGACGTCGGGGTGTCCTTTACGCTTCTATTTTCGACGCCTACGGGCACCCCTCTTGGCATCACCACTCCTTCCTGACACCACTAACTCGTTTAAAACTCGAAGGACGAGTCTTTAATTGAAAAAGTTTACTCCTTTTATTGGTTTTCGGACTGGCTTCTGTTTCTAATTAAAAATTATGCCACGGATCAGCGTCTACAGTCAATGACGTCAATTCGTGCGTACATTTTGTACTTGATTTAAACGTCAAGATGATTCCTTTTAATTTTTTATATTCTAGGGACGATATATTTTCTTTTATTTTCTTATACTCTGCACACAGAAAAATGTGGAGTTACGGTTACTAGAACAGTGGTTGGTATTTCGACTAAAAAAAATACTGATAACAATGATAAGAATTGATAGTACGATTTATGAACTAATAAAATAATAATTCCAATCCCAGTGATAAATCTTGACAAAATTAACGTCATTGTAAGAATTCTTTTTCCTATATTAATTCATTACTGTATTATATACTGTTTACTCAAGAACGTGCTTTTTTTTTGCGTTTAATCACAATGAAACCAACAGGATAAAAATTGATCGAATTCTCGTGGTTGGAAAACAAGTGATTGAATTTACTTGAAAAAGTTAGCCCTTAAACCTTCTCTGTACGTCGTGTTATCCAAGAATTATAATAAAAATACTTTACCCGAAATAAAAAGTCCCAAGTTCTCCGACTGGTAATATTTTATCTTTGAGGAGTTTGGCTGGTGATAAGCTTTTGTTTTCTTTTATCTTCCCAAGGGGTGTATAAGATATTACATTTTGCTTCCTCATAGAGGAAGCTATGTGACGATGGGAAATTTTTTTTTTGAGATTTTCATGTCACCATGCTTAG
>JARQSW010000871.1:113412-194386 GCA_030142375.1 Calameuta pallipes
TGCTTCCTCATAGAGAGTCCTCGTACACTACCTACGATTCGGAGGAAGCAAATTGCAAGTTTCAACTTGTTTTTTTTCAATGCGTGCGTCCTTTGTGTTCCTCAAAATACATCCTTTTATTCGATACAATAATACAATTTCATTACGATACAGAAACCAGCCGACCTGCATTCAATTTATTTTATACCATAACCAACACCCTAAAGGTTGATTCAGAATTTCTTTAAATTTCTAATTCGATTCAATCTAAAATATACTCACAAAACTCGATACGATTTCCTTCATTATTTATGTACCTCAAAATCTACTGCATAAATTACTATACAAATTGTATCATTCCACGACGCCTATAGTCAATATTGTAGATGCACTATTTTTCCAATTAGTACATTTTCATTGCATTACTTACATTGTACTATTTTTAAATCAAATTTCCCTCGCGCGTATGTTCAGTCGATACCAATTGTTAAAAAATCTACGGACGACACGGTGCAATTATTCAATTTTTTATTTGTGCCTTGCAGAAAGTGCCGTCAAAATTAAAGGGCAAAAAAGGGCCTGTGTATACAGTGAAAAGGATACTGCTCGCTGAGGGGCGAATGGGGGGCTGAAGGGAACAGTGGGCTCTTATTATGACGGGCGGGACCGTAGGGATTTCAGCGGTCGTAGAATAAATATCATGCACAGCTTGCAGGGCAACGTGTTCCTGGCAACACTAATATTATGTCGGTGCTTTCAAGGCGGCCAGGAAATGGAGAGGTCGCCGTATAACCGTATAGCCGTATATCCCGTGTTATGACCGGCCGGAATTCATTACGCGTCATCCATTTGTTGAGCCGGATTTAGGAAGTGACGTTCAAGCCCTTTTCGCATTGATACAGCAGTGGACGATCCGAGTCCAGTGCTTTCCTCGTCTGTTGGTTTTGTTGAAATATACATATATGTATATGCCATATATCTATCCTCATTTATTGGTTGTGTATATCTATATATGTATGTGTACCTGTATAACCAACCGCGTACGGGAAAATATAGAAACAACATTACTATGTAAAATCTTTAGCGGAAATGAGAGTTTTAAAATGACAAACGTTGAATGCTGTCGTGAAAGGGTTACAGGTAGAAATGAGAATTTTGATCTTATCGGGGGACGATTAAAGAAAAATGGTGGAAAATTCATTTCGCTCTATACGTAACAATGTATTGTTACAATATACTGGTACAGTGGAAAAATTTTATTGAAAGACACGCGATGCTAGAAACGTATCTAAATTTGCAGTGAGCTACAAATATTTTCAAATATGCTTACAAATATTTTCTAAGTGTCAAAAGTAACCCTTATACCAGGGGATGCGCGAGGATTCGAACTAGCGACACAACAGAAGCTTTTGTCTCGGAGTGTCTTTAGAATTTATGCGTTACACTTTATCTTGTATTATATAAAATGTATATCTTCAGCGCGTGTGCTGCTAGAGTAACTTTAAAAAAAAATAAGTGTAAGTTAAATTTTCTGCGAACCTCACGTTTCGTTTGGTCGTTTCAAGCAAGTTGCTTAAAGCGCTCCGCGCGGATGTTTTAAGAATCACAATTTTATCATGCGTATCACGTCATGCACTGGGAAACGTGCTTTTCTTATGTTTCTACCAGCTTTCACGAGTATCGGCTGGACTGTCACAGCTTTCATGAGTTCCTTGCTTTTTTTTTACGACGACGATTTTGTTGCCACGTGTACTATCCCGTATCCGCAAGTATCGGAATTACGATGGTCCTTGGGATAGATACTAAATCTAGACTTTGCCTTGCCGGATTTTCGTGCAAGTATGACAAAATAAGGACGGTTTCTACGAGACGAGAAAACAGTGAGGGTCGAGGTAAAATTGTGCGAGAATTCAATTTATGTAGTTGAGGATGTCGAAGCACATTGTCGAGAGAAATTGATTTCGCGTGAAAAATACAGCAAAAGCATATTCAATCGCGTGGCTGTCAAGTTTCCGAAGTAATGGCAAAACTTTTACTACCGTCATGTTGGTGCAACGTCGTTTGCAAAAAAGTACGCGGATTATTTGTCTCCTGTAATTTTTGTCAATCAATGTGCCAATCAGTGGGCATATGATAAAAATGATAAATATTAATTTGTATTAAATAAATAAATATAATAAAATATATTAAATTTTTTTGAAAATCTCTCACGCTTATCCCGCTCTTCCGATTACGATTATACGTTCATTGAAAATATGTATAAAAGTACACAGACTATACTATATTTAAACAGTAGGACTGATAAGATCGGTAAAAAGATTTCGCATTGCATTAAGAGGTTTTGAAAATTGCGCCAAGGGAAACAGAACTACGTTAAACCTTTAATGGAATTCCATTCGCGTAAATGGACCAACCGTAATTTTATTTATGCCAGAAAAACATCAGAGTAATTTAATTTTCCCGCTCTACGCGTGCGAAAAAAGCTTCTCGAAGCGAATCCTTCCGTTTTCCGGGGACGGACACGCTCGAGAAGCTTCCGGAACAATGGAAATAGTTTATTAGCCCTTAAGCAGCAGGAAAAATATAAATATAAAAAATATAAAGGACCTTTTATTTTCGTCCCACTGGGTACATTGCTCGATTAAGCAGCCCATATTTGCGTTTCTCCAATTGACCCCGCAAGAGGGTCGTAAGCATTTACGTAAAATAAATTCTCATTAACGTCCTCGAAATTTCATTTTTGTAATTTCATCTCGAATTTTTGAAACTTCTTGGATCTCAATATTTGTTCTCGTCGTCCGTCACGAAAATTACTTTTTTTTTTTAGTATTCGACTTCATGGGACCCTGCCGAAAAAACAGTGCGAAAATACTCGTCGCGCGGCCCCCGAAATATTTTTTTTCAACTTAAAGTGTCCCTGAGCTTGAATCCTTTCAATGCTGTCTGCATCATGTATTAAATAAGTTCTAAGCTTCAATAATGATAAGCTTCAATTCGAATCGAGCTTCTCCTTTTATTCTTTTCCGTCACTCGACTTCAGTCTTGTCCCGCAAATGAAGTGCAGCATTTGCAATTTATTCCGGATCTCTCTCGCGTATAGTTGGATTTGCCGCATTGCACCTTACATAATTTCTATTTCTATATTCTGCACCGAAGTCGTATGCAATTGTCACATATGTACTCGTACTATAATATCTGCATCAACTTACCTGGTTCGAATTCGTAAAAGCTGCATGCGAATATTACGGCAATAGAAATTGTGTTAAAAAAAAAAAATCGAAATTGCATTCGTCTACTTTTTACCTGAGTCCTATACCTAGCTTATGTACAATATTTTTCGTAAAGTTGCATCACTGACGCAAATCGAAAGTTTTCGTCAATTTTTGCCAGTCAGTCTTATTTTCGGAAATTGTATGTTGGAAGAAAGCGATTAACATTTTTAGGTATAAACATTAGGAACATGTGTGTAGCGCTTTATATTAATTCGCCATTGCATGAGCGAGAAGCATGCTTATACCTTATTACAATATATCTATATCTAATATTTTTGACGAAGAGGACTGTTTTTAAATTTATACGAAAAATCATAAATTACTCATGTAAATAGGATTTTGAAATTTCTGCTACTGAATAATTTTCGTTTCGAAACGGCGCTTCTGAATAATTCCATTTTCAGCAACGGCAAGCACATGTGTGACCATATTATTATTATACGAATACACTAAAATACACCATATGGGTTTCATATGGCAATTCCGTACTGGTTGATCTCTTTAGCCGTTCGACTTGCAGAATTGCCCGGAAATGCATATAAACTTTTAAAAAGTATATAAACCTCGAGTACCAACATTGAAAAATCCAATTGTCTAGCAAAGTGTTTTATTCCCTGTCATTTCGATACTCGTCACTTTTTACACACTATTATTCCCATGTACTACAACGTAAGGATAACGTACCTCGTGACACACTTGAATTTCCAACGAATACAGGTCAATTGTCAAAGTTTTCCCACAGTCATTTCTCAAACGAGCTTTTCAAGGTCGAAACTTTTCAAGCTCTTCGCCAATACACGAATCCGTTTCAAACCCTCTTCGTTTGACATTAGCTCCATTGATTTACTCATTTTCGAAAATTATTCTCCCAAAAGCTCTATAGATCATATACCCTGCCCAGATTGGGTGTAGGAGGGTGGGATACTGTCTAGCGTTTGTTATCAGACCGACCACCAATGAAGCTGCATAAAGATCAATTGCATGAAATCCTAGTGAATTGCGTAGTTATATACAGGGTGGTTACGTAATCGTAATCATTAATGTGTAAGCCCTGTTACATAAAGCGCTGCAACAAGCTGGGTTCATTACGCGCATCATATACGTATTTTCCATTTATCGTTAAAAAGCTCAGTAAATTCCGCGAAAATACATGGAAATAGATTATTTCGTATATTACATTAAGTTAAACCGGCCGTCATTTCTCTCGACGCAATGTACATTCGTCGAATGAAAATGTTGCTGGATTTTGCTATTTCTGGTTTTCAAAATTAATTCGATTATGCGGATGTACCGAAGTGCATTTAATACGCTGCACCGTAAGCGCAGTTGTGTGCTGTACAGTGAGAACGAATAACAAGCAGTGCGAAACAACTAAACAGAAAGAGAAATTTTCCGGTATCACTGGGTATAATTGACGGCTGCAATACTTAAATCGTCTTTCAACAGTTTCATGGAAACGAAACGATATTACGTATAGATTTAGATACAAATTGATATTGCATGAAATGTGTCTTATTACGAAATGCAAATTTATTAAGAATTTGTACTGGTTTATTAGTGCTTCCCAGAAATTCATTTATCGCATAAATTGGATAATGGAAAACACACTTTGGTATATCTGTATAGAGTAGGATAAGGAGTATCTCATTTCGTTACTCGGGTGTTTCTGGTTTGACTCGGATTTCATTATCTCAAGCCAGAATTAATCCACTACGTGTATATGCTTAGCTTATTATTACTATTATTGTAAAGTGTGTCCAGATAAGTGCCCGCAGCGCTGTACTCTTGCTTATACTAATCCGATATCCCTGTTATCGTGATATTTTTTTATTGTTAATTTAAAAATGTGGTAATAATATTGCGTCTATCGATTGCGTAATTTTTAATAGAAATTGCAGTAGATATGAATTTTTTATATTACAAGCTAGAACATCAAAATTAATTTTGTGGCTTTATATCCCGAAATATATTAAAAATACTTCAATTAAAATAGCAATGATACACGTTTCATTCATGGATCAGTGTACCGGTATATTGCTAGAGGGAACCTCGTGTCATTAAAATTATTATAAATATTATATAATGTACAGTTTACTCCATTAAAAAGTTTTGAAAGTCTTTCGAAATTTAGTATAAAAAACAAATATTTCAAAACTCCTTTTCACGCTACGGTCCTTCGTCTGGCTCGAAAACTTGGTCAAAATATTTAAAGGCACAGCATTTAATCAATTGACGTAACTTCAAAGTTTGCATTTACTTCCACGACCAAACTATTAACCGTCTAAACACACTATTGCCTGTCCCAACATAATTTCCGTGCAGTTATGCCTATAATGAAATTTGAAAAAAAAAAATGAAACTTTATCAAGTGCACAAGGATATGCAAATTATGCCTAAGAGTTAATTAATGGAATACACACTATTGCCTGTCCCAACATAATTTCCGTACATTTATGCGTATAATGAAATTGGAAAAAAAAAATGAAACTTTATCAAGTGCACAAGGATATATGCAAATTATGTGGAAGAGTTAACGAATGGAATACAAATTTGAGCCAGACTCGTGTCAACTATAGGTAGCTTGTTCGCTGCTAAGTGGATTAAGTCAGGACGCAATCGGCAATATGGAACTTTACAAAGTTCCCGTAAGCTTAGCTGCCCACTGGCAATATTGCCAGGAGCATATTTGCCGGACAAACTTGGAACGAGTCGCCTTACCTCGGTGCGGATGCGACTTGACGTGAACGATAAAGCGCGGCTGCGGAACGTAATCAGAGGCAGCCCGGGAACCCAGACCGCAGCTGCCAGGCGACGGCGATGAAGACGACGACGACGTCGACGTCGACGTTAACTCTTGCGTTAACCAGTTTTCCCCTTTAAGATGGCAGCAACAGTGACGTCAGCAAGCGTTTTGGCAGAGTTGCGGTGGCTGACTTCTCGATCCAAAGGGTTAACTAGCATGGTTTCTTCCCACATTACGCGCATTCCTATTCCCTAAATTGAATCAGTGCAAATTTCACGTAACAGTTTCACTACGGGAAATCATTGCAGATTTACTTATTTTTGGGTCACCAGTGGTGTACTTTTAATTGTTACGTCGCTAATGAATATTTATTAACAATTATTATTTTTTTAAATAATTTTACTTTAGGAATTTCATACGCGTCGTTATGCTGTGTTCACAATTTTTATTTTCTTATAGCTTGCGAAAAACTAACCTAACCTAACCTAACCTAACCTAAGCTGAACTTCTCATTAAGTTGACACCTTCACTCATCCAGACCTTCTTTCTCAGTTTCTTCCTTGACTTTTTTTCTTTCGATTTCCCACTTCTTTTTTCACTCTTTTTCTTATGCTTTTTTCTATCTATACTCTTGTTCCATATATACTATATGTATATCTATATGTATATAGGCACATGTATTCCTTGTGCTCCCTCGGGCTGTTCCTTTTTCTTTCTCGGATAAGGAGCCTGAGAAAGCGCCAGCTGCAACGATTTACACTTTCTTCCTGGCCCGATGTAGCCATGTGCATGTGCCTGTGTATATATGTATATATGCCTAGCCATTTCCTGAGGTTTCTCAGTTGCGTGAAGTTACTCGTCCCGGTAGCTCATCTCGACTAATTAGTCCGTTAGAGCGTACCAATCCGACAACCCCTCTTAATCGATTTCCCATTTCCAACTTTTTCCTTTCATTTTTTTCCTATCCTGAAGATCCTTGCTCCTTAAGGCTTATCTATCCTGTATTTTCTTTCGCCACTTAGTCGCAACTCATAAATACTAAACGTAGAGGTTGCGTGTATTCTTATATGATATGACGAAACGCAACATTTTAATCCAACTTTTTAAATAATTTGGATGACAGTTAATGCATTTCGTGTTGCATTACTGACGGCCAGGTCGAATTGGTACGAGGAATATTTTGTGAAAAAAATTGTACGTAGACCCACGTGTGATTTGTTGGTGACTACATTGTTTTCGAATTGTCAAAAAAAAATAGAGATATGGAACTCGTGAAGGAACTCTAGATTGGTGGAAATTTTATAAAATTTTAAGCCAACATCGTAATTAGGAATTTTAATTATAATGCGATCTTCAATGAGGATTTGGCTTTAGGTCTAAAATGCTAAATAAATAAAAATTTGTTTTTATACTTATTTACATTATCCTCGCTCTTAATATTTTTTTCAAGGTTTATAAAAATATTATTTCTTGTTTCAGGTACGTAGATCGTTCATTTCGTATCACTGTAACTCCTGTTGGCAGAGATCCGACCTACAAACGAGTGAGTACCTACAACTTCCCAATACCTTCGTATTTCAGTTTGCCCGACCTTTCTACGTCCTATTTTTCTTTGGTCCATGCTCCTTCCTCCTTCCTTTTTCACTTTTTTTTTTTTAAATTCCTTTTTTCACCTCCTTTCACCGTAATCCCCTTTCCCGCGATTCAACTTCGTCTCGCATTCTTCGACTCCTGCTTAAAAGTAAATACCCATAATATCCGCGAGACGTCTCGAGAAACTGCATTGTCGCGATTTTTTTCAGTTCGCAGCCCGCATTAAAAAAGAGCTCCGCCCGCGAAATCGCGTTGGACGTATATCCTAAGATATTCCAAAGAACTCGAAAAGAGTGGACAATCGTCCCTGGCCCAATTATAAAGCTCGAAATCGTCTTCCTGCAACTCGAATACGAGAGTACGAGAGTGAGAAAGAGTTTCTTTCATTTTCCCCTCATTAATTCCCAACAAAAGCACCGGAACAGGAAGGCTTCTTCCTCTTGGTTAAAATTCACGTGCAACTTCCGGGCAAAGTCAAGTCCACACGTATCTCACGACTGCACGAATTTCCAACAAATTTTTCAGCTTCCTTTATACTTTACAACGAAGACGTATTATTCCCTATTAGAATTTTTCAATTCATACGAATATACTATATACGCTATAGACATATTCACGATCGAATTATACTACACTATACAAATATTTTTTTGACTTTCTTTTGCGAATATCTCGGCTACTCGCTTTTTTTCATACAATTCCAAAATACCTCACTCGCAAGTATACAAAATTAATATTAAAAATGTTCCATGCGAACAAGAGAGAAATTTGTATTTCCCGCGTTACTTCGCACCAGGACAAAGATCTTCGAATATTTTGCATTTCGTTCCGAGTAGAAGGCGTTGGCCGAATGACTCTTTGAACGTCCCTGGGATTTCTTTCGAAGACACAGGACAGAAGCAGCGCAGAAAGGCGAGAGATGAAGCCGTTTCCCATATTCTCTTTCGCCTCATTGTTCCACGTGTGTATTTCTCCGTATGACCGTCCCTTACGGCAGTTTGCAGTTTTATTGTTTCCACTTGTATCCCTCGACGTGGTCGACAAAAACTTTCCGAATCCTCTTCGGGCTTTGTATAGAAACGACAATAGCACAGGGGGGGGGGGGCGGTTAGGGGGTGGCAGGAGGAAGGGTCGGTAGGCTAGAGCCAGGCAGCAGACGGTGGCGAAGTGTAGCTTGGAGACGGAGGTCGGAAGGTTGGAAGGTTCGAGGTTGGAATCGTAGAAGGAGCACTTCTCGCGTACACGTGTCTCCGCCAGGAGTCCCTACAATTTATCTTCGTTATTCCCGGAGATAGGGCGAACTTTAAATGGGAGAGATGTATCATTATTATTATGGGAAATTTTTCAAAGTATTATTTCGTTCCCAACTTATCGTCACGTCGTCCGGGCGGACGTCTTCGCCGATTTGACAAAAACGTCAATCGTCGCCGATTTGACAAAAACGTCAAACATCGCCGATTTGACAAAAACGTCAAACTTCGCCGATTATCGATCCTTTGTACTAAACCTATGTACATACATAGATTCTTCTATTGCGCAATTTTTATACGATTAACGTTTAACACTTTCGCTGCCGATCACGCGCTGACGCGTAGTCAAAATTTTCTATCGTGAAAGGCCTAAACGGATTTTTCCCATAGGTCACTTTCCTTTCGTAAATATTATCGAAAAGTGGTAATAAAACGTGATTACCTGTATCGGATTGATTACTAAATAATATTTAGGCCTATCTCGATAGAATATTTTGAATACGCACCAGCGCGTTATTGGTTTCAAAAGTGTTATCATGTGGATCCTCGTATCTCACGTGCTCTGTGAGTCGTCTATATGTTTTTTTTATGAATGCAATGTACTGGGTATATCGAGATATAGGCGTCGCGACGCCTCCGATATATCAATTTTTTCTTCGCGATATTACCTCGTCTTGTCATTCTTTGATTTCTACCAGGAAATTAATATAATTAAAACGTAACTTCGGTAACCTTGTTATCATCCAGAGTTGACCCTGTGAAGATAATATCTTTCAGCAGTGGTAACTTCCTGTTCGCGCAACTTTCATCTGACACGTTTCGAAAACTTTCTGCGAGGAAGACAATGACCGTGGAGGCACGTTCGTCCTGTGAAAGCAGCTACGAACTGTTAACGATTGCACACGTTGGGAATGGACTTTCCGGAAGTCGGATTTGCACACGTTCCAATCGCTGTGTCTGCTAACTGACGAGTCATTATTATTATCCCGGTTAATAATATGGTTTATCGTGTCTCGTTGACGCTGTTTGCCCTTTTAGAAATTCGATCCGGATAATATCGAATTCTTGTAGAATTCTCTCCCAAGTTATACGACACCTGTCATTTACGTGCAGCAGGACGCCATTTGTCGAATTCAATTTCCAGCCAGAGAGTTTCGGCATCGATCGCCTTGACAGAGAGTTACTGCAAATATTTCTATAAGAATTCCAAGAGAGTGAAAAATCTTTAACAGCTTTCTCAGAATTTGACAAATTCTTTAAAATTTCTTACACGAAATGTTTAGGATCTTATGGATAATTTTTTTTTTTTTCTTAACAATAGTAAAGGCATTGTGGTATATGGGGGGAGGAGGGGGGAGCGGGGGGGGGGGGAGATGCGTTTAGAGGAATTTCAACTGTCGTCAGTTGTGCCGAAACTATTGCGAGATTTGCTGAAACTTCGAATCTTGCTGATCCAACACAATGAAGCACGTCGCGAAAGCGCTTTGAAATTTGGCGAATCTCTCGATACCGATTTACATATTCACCGGGAATTTGCCAACCAATCCCGATTCCTCTCTCCATATTGTATGGTTTGCATATGGCAGCCTGAAATGACTACAGAATGAAACTGTCGACCAGGTATTCGAATTCGTGCAGAGTCCATTAATCATACGGTAGACTCTGATACCCGTTACTTAACAATACACCCTAATGTCCAATCAGTCGCCAATTGTCTTGATTGGGTAGAAAGACTAATTATTATCAATTATTGTAAATATCGCGTATTGTGGGCTCGAATGATTGCGATTAACGCTTTGATATAAAATTACGACTGATTCATTGATTACGTCGGATAATTTAATTTATAATCGTAATTCCAATTTTATCAAAATTCAAATTGACGGATTTTAGATGATCCGTCGAATTTCATAGGTCGTACAGGTTTTTTTCGTTGTAACTCCTTGTATATTTCGTGCAACGTCGATGAATTTGAAAGAGCAAAAAATTTAGTCGATAAATAATTAATGTAAATTTTCGAAAAAAATTTTCTACACATTTTTTATACCTTATATTCAAATTTTCTTTTATCGTACTTACCTGCATTGCTTGAGCAATGAAATTATTTTCTACAGATTTATTATAATTGTTGTCTATTAAAAGTTTTAACTTTCGCACTGTGGCTTTTTCTTTTTTTTTTTTTTACTTTTACATTCAACCACAGTTCCAGTTAAATTTATTATCCCGTCTTGAAAGTACTAGCAGTAGTTTGTTCCACGTAACTAGTTATTGAAACAAAGTCGAAAGTTTTCAAGTTTCACGTTCGAATCTCACAAAGTCTCTCTGGTCGCGTAATTCTGACGTTTCATGAAAAAATCACGTATTTGTCTTCTTCAGTTTTATCATAAAATCTACATTAGGTCTTTTACAAACGAAGTAAACTTCTACCGCGTTAACTCTAGTAACATTTTCTACTTACTACCCGACTGACCTCGAACTGCCAGCCTGAAGAATCGACATAACTAATTTCAATTTTAATAATGAAATTTCATCAAACGAAAAGTCATTCTACTAAAATCTCCCAAAAAAAAGTTGTTTTCGACAATTTTCAAAGCTCAGCCAACATAAACGCAACTTAATGCTGTTGCAAAATTAGATTAAAAATAGGCAGCAAGATTTCATCCAGAAGGGTGCCGACACGTTCGTTCATTGTCAAAACGAAAAATTCCTCTCGTGATAAGATCCAGGCTATTTATGATCTACTGGGAATTGGCTCCTATTAGAGCAAAAGGATCAATAGATAGCAGAGGCGCGGATGCTGATGTTATATCGCACCAGAAAGCATTAAATGGAGGAAGCTTACGTTGTAAGCTCAAAAGTAAATATTGTCATGTACGATGGGGATGTTCGCTTCGTTGGATGGGTGAGGGTTACCAACCTAGAAATTCAAAAGTAGGGAAACTTATAATCCAAGTCCTCTCGTATATCGTGACAAGTTACTCCAACTCGTAAATGTCAAAATATATCAATAGCTAACCAAGCACTAAATATCAATTCTCCTCTTCTTCCGCCTTCTTCGTATAATCCTTCTTCCCCTCTTCATTCTCTTCATACCCTTGCTTCGTGCCGCTATCTCTTTATACTCCACTTCCTCTTCCCCTTTATGACGCCACCAATCCCGGTTGTTTAACTCTGACCCCGTTTGACTTTTCAACGAATTAGTTAACCGCAACTAGCTTAGAATTCCAATAGGACTCGAACTACTAGCTACTGCCTAGTATTATTAGTATAGGATATTAACATTATTACGATCCTTGCTAAATGATATCGTGATGAACGTGAGTGATTTCCAAAAAATCATGATAATTTTCGGAACGATGTTATTTGAAAATTTTGAAAAAAATAAATACGCGTGGCTTTTCGTGAGAAATATATTTTTTTTTTAATTGCACTCGATTACCCGTCTGGTGCAGTCGACCCAGTTCTGTATCGTTGAAAAAAAAGAAATAAGAGAAAGAAAGAAAATGTAGAAAAAAAAAGAAAAATGAGAAAATCTATACCTCCTATCGACGCATTGCAAAGTTGTAAGGGGAAGTTTTATTTAATAATTTCTGAGCGTGTATACGTAATGTTACTGAGATTTCCACGTCCTGCAGACAAAATAAGTTATTCACCTGAATATGATAAATATTCGAGATTATCAAAAATTAAAAAAAAAAAAATAATAATTTGTCTTTTGAAAGTTTACAACCGGTATACCATTGAATATATATTTTCAGTATATTCAGGATCTCAATTTGATATCAACTATGACATCCCTACTGACGTGAAATTGATAGTATAAGAATTTCTGAAATCGTCCCTGCGCAAACTCAACGTTCAACTCCGTTCAATTTCATTCTATTGAGTTGTTCGATTTGAGCATGCTCAAACGACTAAACCACGTAAGCCTTACTAAGTAGACGGGATCGAGTAAAATTGAGTACTAGGATAAGCTAGATGATAGACAAGTGATTATTTTCAACTAATAGTCAAATTTTTGAAAAACTCATTCGATCTTACGTAATCGGACATTTTTTAGCATTCAGTGTCGTTTAAAGTTGAGTTTGTGTCTTTCCTATGTGAAAAAAAAAAATTGTTTTGCCTTTTTTTTTCTTATGCGTTTCTCTCGCGATAGTCCTGAAAACAAGTTGGCAGCTATAAATCATATCCGTGTTTCATGTTTGCAATCAGGAGGAATCCAAAATGGTTTCGTGGGATCTCACGAGGAGGGTCGTATTTTCGAATCATCCGGAGATCCAAAATAGCATCGTGTTTTCTTGGCGGATTCGTGAAATATATGATATCAGGAGAAAGTGAAAAGTTTGGATACTCTGCTACGGTCAGGAAAGATAAATAATAAAGATATCGTAGTTCGAGTTTCCTTTTTCAAACTGTATATTAGCGTGGCGAGTTTTAGTTACTGAGGGGATCGGGAAGCTGAGGTGAAATTTTACGTACTTTTGGGATTTTTTGTAATAACCAAGAATTATTCTAATAAATTTTTTATTTTCTTTCAAAATAAGGATCTCGTAAATTTTGTCTGAAAGTTAGTTGTCTCGTTACTCTCAGATATATCTGGCGGTTTGTAACCCCCATAAATCTATCCATTTACCTATATGTATATATATATATATACACACACACATATAATCATACATATACATACATTATATCTATCTGTCTATCTGGATTCTATAGAATTCAGGGTACACGGTAGAATGCATCCTGTTCAACTACGATCAAGTCAGGGTTGACACACTTCCTCGGTAGGGAAACTCTAAGTGATCAGCCTTTTCATACAGAAGAAACCCCTTCAGGCACCATTGTTTATCCGCCATTCAACAATCCTCCTTGCAGCATAATGACTGTACGCTCTGGATCGTCAACCCACTTTTATTTCTCTGGATCTCCATATTTCACCGGAATTCAAGCAAGGTGGATTACGGAAAACCGGAAAAAAATCAAATTATTTCCAAGAATTAATATTTATACAAATTTCGTTTCCGACGTAAAATCAAAAATTAATTAAACAAAAATTACGTACGAATTTCCTCCCTTTGTAATATTTCTCTGAAATTTTCTTTCCATGTCCGTTACATTAATAAAATTTACAAAGCCCACCTTTCCGAAAGTTTTCACGAAACTGCTGCGGGGCAAAATTTTCAGAATTTCGTAAACTCCCTCCGTCTTTGCTTGGTTCAATTCGTGAAGCCCGAGACTTTCTAGTGGGTCGGATTTGATGAAGAGTTAGCGATCGAGTAGCTGCACTGCCTGTGGGTATTGCGAAATCGAGTAAATCCCTATTTAAAGTAATTATTATAAGGCTAACTTCTCAAATTTAATTACCGTCAGTAAAATCAATGACGAAATTGCAAACACCCTGTATAAAAAATTTACATAAGTATACATAATATATATGTATACACCATATTCATCCGTGAGCCTCTACATATGGATCCTAAGTGATCTATGCTTTTGGTCTCGTAATTAACCATACGCGTCAGTAGACACAACGATACGCATCGCGGCGCCATGCGTCGGGTCACGTTAAGAGATATCACGCTATAGCAAATAGATGAAATTTACAAAGGGAGCCTAATGAAATTTCCCTATACCCTTTTAATTAAAAAAGTGCTCAAAGATCAGCAGGTACATTCATTAGACTTTTTCTATCGCTTTGACGTCAATACCTTTTACAAAGGCTATTGCTGATAGTAAACCTACTGCTAATAGTCCTGCATATAACGTAAATATGAATTAATTGTTATAGGCTAATAAATACTGTTGAAATAGTTATCGTCGTCACAGAAACTCCTTAGATTCTCAAAATCGCTATCAATCGATAATATCCAACGAATGGTATCACAGTGATAACTGGTACTTGTGGACCACATAATCGTATTATATCAGAGTGCTACGTTATGGGTAGGTAATAAACATTTCCTAGGTATGTGGAGATAATTTTAATCGACTTATCCCCTGAAATGGGTTAATTATCGAAAAGTGATGGGAGGAGGAGGATTATTAGGTACGAATTGAGTTACAAGTTCATTAACAGGATCAAGGGAGTGATATAACTTTATCTTAAGCCATCTTGTCTGATCTGATCTCTGTCGGATGATTTAACGAATTTTCATAGAAATTCTTAAATCATCAGGGAATTTGATCCAGAATTGGCAAAGGAAAGACCATATTATCTTCTGCGAACAGGCATGTCTAATTATCGGATTATCTCGTAAAGCCTGCGTAGGACATTCATAGACGAACTGGTGCAATTTCGGATATACAGTGATATACCGATACAGATAAGCCGTACTGTAAAAAGATACCCTTATTTCAATTTGACTGTAAAGAGAAAAAATGTTTCTAACCTTATTTCTCGATAAAGCTTTCTTGTCCAGTGGATTCGTAGAATCGACGAGATCATAACACCTTGACAAAGCCAAGGTATTCTCAGATCGATCGAGCGCTTTGTTCCTTTTCTAAATATTTTTCAGCTGCTTCCGAAGTTTGTTCAAAGGGAGCCTTTGCTCGGAACGAGATTTTATATTATTCGAAATGACTCTCTGGAAAAATTCATTTCAATGGTTTCCTAAGGTTAGGAATATTTTTATTATATCAATTCGCTGTAACGCGAATGCCTTGGTTTTTCATGGCTGCGAGGAGTCTACGTAGGCACGAAGAGCCCATGGTCAGTTTTCCCTTAAGCTTTTCATACTTTGAGAAAATGGCTGCAGCGTCGTTTCTCACGCAGTCTGACACATTAAACCATTTCATTTTGCAGCTCCTTCAGGAATTATTGCGTTTCTCCCCATTTATACGTACGAGTTTCCATGATCATGACAATAGTCGAGCTCGTTTTTTTCATTTCTCGTTTCGTACCGAAAGGATCTTTTTGCTGTGAGAGTGAGAATATAAGTCAGTGATTATTCATGCGTTTAGCCGCGCAAGACATCCCCACGCATTAATTTATTAACTTTAGGAAACTTTAAGGTTTACTCGTTACTAATGAAGATCAGGCAAAGTTCGTCTCGCGTGTCTGACAGTTTGGCCCAACGTGACTGTCCAGTCATTAATTATGGGTATGTCGGTGTTAGGGTCTTGGTAACCTTTGAGAACCATCATGACAGGTCTAAGTAGAGTCCTTCTATGTAATTACGTGAATTTACAGTCAAGAGTCAGATTTATCACTCAAGCTGACGTAAGCATTCCGATGCTGGATGCAGATGATACTAAAGTTTTGTTTTAGCATCTTAGTACAGAACCCACGTGACTTGATACGGATAAAACGAAGAGATCAGTATATCCGTTTCCCTCGTTACGATAAAAATGTGAATATTTCTAAAAAAAAAAAAGAAAAAGCTATGAATTCCTTAGTGACTTTTCACTGCCGACCTGTGTCTCCATTAGGAGTAGGATAACGTTGCGGACGAAGGTAATTTACGCGAAAGCATCAAGGATGCTGCTGCGTTTTGTTTAACGCCAGGGGCGTTAAGTATCTATCTCTGTTTCCAGTGTATCGTCGCTGTGGGTGTTTTACGAGGATTGGAAAGTGTTAGAGCCATGGAGAAGAGAGAAGAAGAATATGAGCTAGAACGAGAAATAGAGAGAAAGCGTAGAGCGACGTCAGTATAAAAGTTAGAGGAAAGAGCGAAATGCCGAGGGAAAGTAGAGTTTAGATGGGCTGGGGTGGTGCCAGGGCAGCAGGGTAGCAGGGTGAGCCGACGTGATGGTTGAGCCAGCGGAAGGCAGAGAAGAGAAGGAGGAAGGAAAATGGTGTAGGGTGAGGATGAGGTCGGGGAGGCGCCGCAGGCCGCGCCGTCGCCCAGCATCCCTCGTTCCTTCCAGCCCGAGTAGCGCAGCTTCACGGCGGGACTATCCGGTAGTCATACGTTGGCCCGTTGCGAGCCACTGATGTTCCGCGACTTCCCCATCGCGCTGCACCTCGCAATACGCTCAACGTGCACCAGAGATCAAAAGATCGACTGACCAGTGCCAAACAGTGTTCGTTCTTGACCTGGACCTGCGTCATCTTCAGCATCCGGAAAAACGGAGTGTTGCGCTTTGGTGCTTTGTGGTTACTTCCTGGGGTCACGTCATCGCCAGGAGTGTACCTACCGAGGTGTTCCCCTGGGTCGATCTACATGAGCCCCGTTTTCATTAGACTCCCCTCCTCCACATCCACCAGGAATCAGCGTCCTGACAGCTCCGTCATCTTCACCCCTGAAGAATCCTAACCCATCCTGGTAGTTCTTTTGGGTACACGAGGACGTCGTCCACGACGCTCTGCAGATTTTGAGATGACTCGACGCCGATCCGGATCGCACAGTGGCAACGTGTCGCTCAGGTTATCATCGGGCGTCACGCGTCGCGCCTGAAGACTCGTCTATGATCGTGTCAGTGGATGGACGCTGCGCTCTTGCGGATAAGAAATTTTGAGGAATCCTTTTGTGCCCGGGATAACATCACGGAAGACCAGTTATCGGCAATGATAAATTAACGTGGATCCATTTGGTCCCAGGAGGAACATAAAAAAGTTCTCCAAAGTGTCTCTAACTTGCATCTATAAAATCAGTGCTGTCATCTGGCAAACCTGTAGCGCAGATTAAAGACGTCGACTTACGCGCGTCATGGATACGTTCCTGATACTTGGCATATGCTTTCTCTGTTACGAGATGTGCGACCTGATCAGACGTTATTCGGCGCCCCCATCGCCGACGGATATACAAAACGTTGGATCCTCAGCACCACCATCGCCCAGAGTCTACTCGATCTCTCGCAAAGTCCAGAACTCCACCGCCTTCTGTTCTCAATAGACTGTCATAGGCAGCACCTGCTACTTCTTAATCCGTTATTCACGCCCGGCTGAACTTTAACCTCCCACACTATTCCCGTCTCGAGCTGAACCTCTCAAACGGATGTATCAGTGATCGATGCGTTTCCGCTTGGCACCTCGAATTTCTCTTCTTACTTCTATAGTCACGTTCTTCGGCAGACGGTGAAGGCTATATCCATTTTACAGGGCGACTTCGGTAACGTCAACCCCGAGTCAACTGCTAGACCTTATAAATTGTCTATGCTCAAGTTTCACGAGACAATTCACATTTTAAATTCTTCTTGTGCTTTCACTCTATAAACTGTGATCTGTACCGTTGTTAGTGATAACGTCTGATTGTGTTTATCGTGAAAGGATCTTACTGATAACCTGATCTCACGATCAGTTTGACCGGACTTGTCAAGAGTGCAACTTGAACGGTGGCACTTATTGGGAGGTTATCAAAGTACTTGGACCAAGTGCCAATGCGCTTTTGGCTCTGTTAAAACGTACTTAATTAATAAGTGTTGTAGCTGTAACAATACATCTGGGATATATTTACTGTCAGAGTTCACAAGTTTCTATGTTACGACGTATCGAATGAGCTGACTTGTTCCAAAGTGTATTAGAATATTTAACAGTCTGGCGGATGCGTTTCCATTTACCAAAGTGGATATGCCCTAAGACGTATTAGCCAAATTGAAATGGTGATAACGCAGTATATATTTCACTGTCGACCAGAGCACCGCGATATAACGGATACGTCATTACCAATACGCGTGCGTGTTCGCGAGTCAAAACAAACAGTGGGAAATATCGTGATACAGTGCTCCAATTTCAGCTGATTCTACAACGCCCTGTGTGCATTACTCAATGTAGCTTACAACGGTTCCACGTAGATTGCTCAAGGCACCACTTGGAACACCGTGAATAGTGGCAGCATCCTAATACGAGATCAACGTCCACCCATCTACGTGTACTTTATAAGCTCGTAAAGTCCTGTCAGGTCCAGAAACACTTGATGCTGCTACAAAAGGATAACGAGAGTTTCAGTAAAAAGTGAAAAATCAAATTATCCATTTAACCGGCATTGAGTAAGTAAGATTCGCATCTTTCGAGACAGACTCATTTACATTTTCTGATGTTGATCTTCAAGTAACATTAGCGGCTCGTGTTGAATTCAAAGTGCGTCGTTCTGACGGTGTTATCAACCCTACGGAGTGCTAATCAAACCACTTGACCCAGGTGTCTGGGTGATGCGGTCGTGTACCGAGGACGAACAGGTACCTGACTAACCGTCAGAGCAACTGATAGAGAGAGTCCTGGTTTACGTAAACCGGATATAAATAGATACAGAGGCAGATAAGAGAAATTGATATAAAACTTAATCGTAAGAAGGAATAGGAAAGGTTATCGCGGAAAGTGAAATAGAGAAATCTTGAGCATCCCATTTATTTAGCTTGGACGTTACCTCTTCCTGGCCAGTGTCTCTATTTACCGTAGTAATGCGGCTCGCCGAGAGTAAATCTCCTGGAGGGATCTCAAATGCGCGCACATTGTGACCCTTGTCCGAGGAGGCTACAAATCGAAAAAGGATCAACGAGGCCAGAGAGATGGACTCGCTGGAGCGTCTAATGAGCGCAGCTCCGCACCATCCAGCCCTGACAGCAGCTTCGCGATCCCAAAACGCCTTCGTCCAGGCCAGCCTCTGTTCCGTTAATGGCCGAAAAGGTCGGCACCTGACCGGGACCTTTTGCCTCACCGGAGACACCATGGAGGGCATCATCCAGTGTCTCGTCTTTCTCAAGGCCTTCTCGGTAAGACACCATTATCTCTTCCTTCCGGTTCTACCTGCTCACACCCCTATCTCCTTACCCGACTGTACCATCTACTTTGTGTTATTATTATCACCTGGTCCTGGGGTATCCTATATTGAGAACCCGAACAACGTATCAGGGTTACAAAACTGCGGTGCGCTCAGGGTTAGGATCAGACTCGAGGATAAGGAAGAAGCTGAGAAAACGGTCGAGAGGGTGCTGAATCTTGAGCCTCGAAGAGGAGGGAGAATTACAAATTGACGTAGAACGAAAGAGTCTCCAGCATCCCTCTTTTTCTCTCTACCCACCCTGAACAGACAAATAAGGTCTTTGCCAGATACCGCAGAGCGGTGGGCTTGTCTCTTTGGTGGGATTGCGTTTCTGAATTCGTCTTCCTTTCTGACTGTCGTTTCTCGCGGGTTGAGTGCTACCATAGGGTAGGGTCGATAAAGCATCCCTTTTAACTCCGGTCGCCTCGTGTTAATCCTAATGTAAATTTTTTATCGGTTTAGCCGGAGGTTAGACGGAAGTTAGGACGGAATCTCAATGCTGAGATATCTGGCCGGGAAGGCTGAAGGGGAATCTCAATGCTTGAAAACATGAATGGAATGTTTATGGATATACTGACGTCGTAATAACTTTTTCCTGTAAGCGAGGCCTGATCGTCGAGGGTGTCGTATGGTTACTCCATCTCCTTTATATCCTCTTTCTACTATGGTTACCTCCATCCCCCTTGATATCCTCTTTCTACTACCCCCTTCTGCCATCAACTGCTATCGGTACCGTCGGGCCATTCTCCTTAACATCGCATTCCCATCTTCTGCCTTAGCGAGCCCCCGAGCTACCCTCGACACGATAACATCTTTTAACCCTCCTTCTCGATGCTAATCGCAATAAGAATTTTTTTATCGAACGTGCCGCGCGCCACTCCGCTCTGGGCCAGACGCTCGGAATCCATGCGAATTACCCGGTTGGAGAAGTTTCTACGTATTTTATCGCGACTGCGGTTATCGGACTGGACTAAAGTTCCGTGGCTTACTTTGTTCTTTATATACTTTTTGGACTTTTACTTGATTATACTTTTCTTTTGTTCTTCTTTTTTTTTCATTCCTGCTGCGTTCAGTTAATAATTTATTAAAACTTGTTGAATATTAAATTTATATACTCGTGATACGTTCTATTGTTTAACTATCAATTAAAATGCTGTTGATTATTAATAAAATTGATATCCTCTAGTGTTGCTCTAATCACACATTATTATACGAAAATACACACAATTAATGTTATACATAGATACTGGCTTATATATGAATTTTTTGGAATATTTTTTTAAAAAATATTATTATTTATCGCTGATCTTTTTGATACAGAGATTCGACTGATTATCGGTCTAGGATTTGGTCTTTATGTCAATTTTCAAATGCTGATGTGATGTTATCTTAACCCAACCTAACATTATTGGCATTATCCACTCCGTATCTCCATCTACTCTCCGTTACGTGAATCTTTGAATTTCAATGAAAAGATTCTTCAATGATCCCTATAGATTCTTCTCGAGGACCAACTGAACGTTATTTATCGGTTTACGAAATTTATACGGTCATCAACCTCCTGTTTTCGCCTCTAAGGTCTCGCAGGAAAGTTTCAGTATGTAGAGGCGATCGTTTCTCCGACTACTCACGAAATTTTCCGAGTGTTCATGAGGATACGGCTTTTCCTTGATAGTTCAGCGCGATAATTTAGAGGTAATTTTCTAGATGACTAACTTCACCACGTAGTTGCTGCTTTTGACTGTATTAGTCGTTTCCTTCTTTTTTCCCCACTTTTTCTTTTTCCTACTTTTACTTTCTTCCATACGTTACATATATTCGAAATCGATACCCCTGTAAATGTATTCAAAATAAACAGAAAAAAAAAACCGTTCTAAACTCCTCATATCGCATATCTGTTAAACTAATTTTTTTTTTATTTGCACGAACATGATCGGATTCGAGAAACTTATAATTAGAATTTTAATTTCGCACCAAAACAAGACAGGAGAGATATCTTGCGTTTTATTCAAGTATGGCATATTCAAGTCCCTTTATTATGTCGAAGCTTATAAACGTAGAGACGAGAAGTACGCAGAACAGAATGGGGATTCTAATCAAATTTATTTCCCTCTGTATTTACCATGAAATTCTTCGTACGCAATATAGATAACAACATACTACGTATATACCAGTTCCGTCTCTGCGATGGAGAATTTAATATTGAAAAATGAATAACTTCATAACCCGAAGGCGCTAGGGTTTTGTAAAAACTGCTATACATTTAGTAATACGAAATATCCAGACTGTATCAAATGAAAAACTGACGATCAAAATACTCAATCGATATCTGAATTATTTATCATCATTTAAAATATATGTTATACCAACCCATAAATCTATTACGTATGAATGGATCATCTGTCGCTAAATGTTTTACAAAAATTGAAAAAAAAAAAGTAATTTCTTCCAGGCAGTCTTTTAGATTTACGAGTCGTAATTTCGGCACTAGTGTACATACATGCACTTTATACTATACATATAGAGATGTGAGCAACGAAGTTAATTCTACGCCGTGAATGCAATCGTCTGGTAATGTCAGTTTCGAACTGCTGGAAATGCTGCGTCGGGTACCTGATGCACATTCGGTTAGAATTTTCTGCTGCTGTGGTTTTTATCAGAACGCGAAAATACCTAGCTAGGTGAGAATATATATATATAGTATATATATATATATGCCAATAAGCGACAGGCACCATACACCCGTGAAAAGTGCCAGAGTGCTTTATTATCCCAGGAAAATCCATGCTGTAGACTGAAACACGAAAGGGAAGTAAATTTCGTGCTGAATTTTATCGGATCTCGTATGAAACGTCGACGGCGCCACCTGTATCGCGTTTCGAGAAACGTTTAACGTAGCCAAAAAGAAAATAGCAGTCGTAAAAGCTAATACACTTTGCGTGAAGCAAGTCGACGGCTTATAAAAAAAAACCGCAAGTCCAGCATGTGAAGTTCGGGATTTCTCGTTTGCCGTTTCAAATATACAGGAGGAAGCCTGACCGATTCGATGCTCCTACGGACGTTATTTACGCCGAGTAAACTTCGAAGGATAGATCGCAGTTTCATTCATGTGGGAGTCGCAAATAGAACCCCTGCGAATAAACATTAATGTCCTGTACACTAGGTACGGTCGAATATGTAAATATTTCAGCGCAGCCTCACTTATTTGCTTCGCTAGTACGTTTATCTTGTGCCATTGTCCAAATCAACTGTTCCGTAAATCTTTGGCCGCCATCTTTTCTCTTTTTATACATCGAACGTAATAGCTCAGACTTTTTGTGACCGATTGTACCGAACCGTTTCGATAAACCATCTCTGTATCCCAACCATCTTTTTATCCCATTTTCCACACAACAATTGGCAAGATTCTGCGCTTTCCGCTAGGGGCGCTAAAAGCTCCGCGACGCCTATCGATATATCCTATTCTCGAACCACGGTGAAACCGACGCCAGTATAAACTGCTGCTTCGTGTGGGCAGCTTCTGCTGTGAATTTTGTGCTCCAGCTGTTTCATAAAGCTGCATCTTCTATAGTATATAGATATATGTTATACAGTATATAATTTTGACAGTCCGCGTCAATGGCACTACCTAGGATGCAATACGTATTCTATCGACGTACAGTCTCTGTTGCACTGAATTATATCCTGTAGTGAATAAATTAATTAGGCCTAATTAATTAATAAAAATTAATTAATTCCTCACCCTGCTGCAAGCCTTTTATAAGATACAGGTATTTTACTATAGCATTATTACTTTGTATCCTATCCACTAAATTCTCTTGTTTTTTTTTTATCTTTCTGTATACACGCTTCCCCTTTTTTTCTCATTGCTTGGTTATTATTGACAGATCGCTGAATTCTCAGCGGGAACAGTTGTAGCACGTGCATGAACGTCCTACGCTAATGAGGAAACAAGGTCGGAGGATCGAGCAGTGGAATTCTGGGCAATACAGGCAGTTTAGGCAGTCAAACACACTTGGCACTTATATCAGCTACGTTCTTGATTTATTGAAAGGGAAGTTACGTATAGGTAATCGATACGATTATTCCTCATGATTCTGACAGCTGCACTCAGTTGTATATCGAAATGATCGTTAAGCGATCCTGGGCCCAAGCACTGTGCATTTTATACGTGAAAGGTAATTAGACTAGGATGCATCTTTATGACAAGGAGATTATTATTTCACGTTATTTCGTGATATTCACTGTAAATATTGCTATCTGCAATTTTTACTGCGTTCCACGGTAAAATTACCTTGATTCAATGTAAAATTTTTTGTTTTTCTACATAAAAGAAATCTATTCTTACACCATTGAAAAACGTTTTAACGTAATTTGTTTTTAATTAAAGAAAAACTTCTTAACGAAAATTCGAAGACTAACCTACGTCATCTTCGGCCGGCCACCCTTCGCCCACGCATCCGCATGCCAGGCGGGCGCCAGCCAATTATTTTTTCATCGAGAACTGACGCGTCGGTATAACCTGGGAGTTGAGGTGGAGCAGTCTCAACTTCGCCAAAACGAGAGATCTGACGGAATCTATCGGAAGAGACGATTGCTTAACCGATCCTGTCGCTTTTTGGGGACGCGTAAAATCAAGAAACGCAACCGTAGGCGTTGATCTTTGGGGTCGCGTTAAATGAGCAAACGCAACTGGATGCCCGGACGGGAGCGAACGGTTACGGAAATGCGCGGCCGCTCAGGCTGCTAGGTTGAGGTTGAGACGGTCGGAGTATCGCAGTAGTGGCAGTAGTAAGCGTCAGGTAAATAGTGCGAAATACAGAGAGCAAATGATCGAGAACGTAGCAGCACGAATCAGAGATATAAATCAAAATCCCTCCACCAATTAATAAATTGCGAGTACTCACCGGAGCTGGTTCAGCTGATCCGTGAAAGCCGAGAACTGCATCCAGGAGACCCTCAGGTGGGCACTGCACTATAGCACAACACTGCACTTCCGAAACACACGCAGAAAATCTATAGGATTTTCTGGATACAGCGAGAGCAACGCGAGAGCTTCCTATACCGTATAGGAAACACAGCTAGAAAAAGTATAAACAGACAGCACGGGGGGAGCGCGAGGCAGCTCGAGGCACCTTGATCGGTGTCCCAAGACAGACTGCTTTGAAGCAGTCAATTGACAATACTCAAATTCGAGAACCGATCATTCCGATTGGTCAAGATCCTTATAGCCGATAACTCTTATCCTTTTCCTTCGATTCATCCCTTTAAACCGAACAACACTGCACCTCCGAAACACACGCAGAAAATCTATAGTATTTTCTGGATATAGCGAGAGCAACTTCCTATACCGTATAGGAAATACAGTTGGAAAAAGTATCAACAGAGATAGGCTTATTGATATAATCTCCTAAACCGTAAATTAACTATACAGCCACCACACGAATTGTCTCTCTACGAAATTAATTGAAAGCGTCGATCTGATAATTGAATATGGGAATCGCGCGAAGGTAAGTCGAGTCAGGGATGTGTAAAATTCTTGATCCCAGTTTCCATTATTCGGGGATCAGATTTCCGTGAGGTCCTCGTCCCACTTTCTCAAGAATCTTCTCAAGGTTCTTGGGGAACTTCCGCTTCTGTGCATTCGGCGATAAGCAAATGTTCTTCAGTGATATCATCTAACCATCTAACCATCGATATTATAGATTTACATATAGGTACTGATCCTAATTCGATATTGGTACAAAATTGGATGGCGACTAATTTCTACGATTTCTAGGATTAAGCGATTTTAACCTAGTAACCAGTAGTGTCCAAGTATGGTACCAAATTGTGGCCACGTAAAGATTTTTTGAGTTAGGAATCAGCATTGACCCAAACTTAATACGCAGTTGCAGTAAAACATATATTTTTTCACTGCAAAAACCAGCATTCGTCCCAATACGAAACCCAATTGCAGACATAATATATTTTCTGTGCATAGTATAGTTCAAACAGAAGAGTCAAATTTTTGCGAATACGACACAGTCAATATTCTAAAGCACTTCCGCCTCAAGTAACTGTCTCAAAATCGTATATACAAGTAACTTGATGACTCTGGTAAGGTCGCATCCGGTTTCTGTATGAATGGCTGAGTGCCGGAGTGGGTATCAATGGCAATGCTATTAGCATTAATGGAGGACGCTTAACGTCACCTTTGCCTGTCACTTCCGTCTCCACTAGCTTCGCGTCCATAAAGCTCGTCTGCTACCACCTGGATGTACCTCGCGTTAATTAATGTCTTCGGATATAATGAAGCCGCCGTCATTTATACAGAGTCGCAATGAAAAGCCGACAAAAGCGGATAGTTGCGCTTCGCCATTCCAGACAGTCAGTCACGATTTGGATGAATGCAGGAAATTTTCATTTATCTTCACCGAATCCGAATACAGTGAAGACGCGTATCTTGTCGTGATTTTAAAAAATTGAAAATTATAATAATTCGACATTTTTTTTTTTTTTTGATTTTGCCAATATTTATGGAAAATTTCAATTTTTTTTTCCCATTTTGCTGGTATCCCTGCGCTCTATATTTTCTCGGGTATCGCGGGTCGTTGCGCATACTTTCGCGAAAATATTTTATCCACGCCTGAATCTGACGTATCCCGATAGGAACTTCCCCAACGAACGAAGCGTACACTGACGTCTACTCGTTGAATGGCGGCGGATGGAATATACTGTATACGCCAGACTGAAGCTCGTTTACCAAAGCTTTAGCCAACTGCATCATTAATTCGTCTTCAGTAGCTGGAGACTTCTCTTTCGATTCCTTTAACGTTTGCTCTATTCTGATAAAACCATTTGATGCTCAGTCACTCGAAATACTGGTGAATTCGTATAACAAGAGATGTATTTTAGCGTTATCGAAAATGATCGATCATGCATGACATCGTTCGATGCTTTTACATCTTCTTGTTAAATGTATATAAAAAATATGTAAAAATGTATTTTTAATGTATCTTCGTGTCACACCAATACAAAAGATATTTTTTGGCATTATTTTTGGATAAATAAAAATTACATGTCTATATGTTTCGATATACTGACTTTTCAAGGGTTATCTTTATTGTATTTTTTTTTTCTTTTACTAAGATACAATCCATTATCGATATGTTAACTGAGATTGTCTGACTTTCCATTTGCAAAAGGTATCGAAGTGCTATTAATCATCCGACGCCTTGTCAGCATCCCGGGAAAAGCAAAAGTAGCGAAGATTCTTTTTCTCACTTTTAACATCTCTCCGGTGGATGCGTTTATGTCAATCGTAAAGAAATTGCCTGTTATCCCGATTGTATCCTGGTTGAAAGAGCAGACGAGACGTATAAAATGTGGTGGGAAAGCGTCACGACGCCCATAATCGTTTAAAATAACGAACCCATTGATGTCCGACGATAAACGGATTCCCATAGAAATTTGACATTGAGTACCTACTAGTAAATGATAATAATTCTCGAATCAATACGGACTCCTTACACGTGCTTCTTTTACACGTGGATACCAGATACAACGGTTACTTTCTGTCGACACGTGGTAAAGGGAGAACGGAAGAGAGAAAATGTCTTTTCAGGTGAACGGAACGTAGACGTATTCTTATTTTGAAATATTATACTTAAAGGTTTCCCTTTTACTTCTTTTTATGCTTCGTATTACTTTCAGTCGACTTTTTTTTGTAATTTCATGTTAACGTAATCGATTATTTTGGAAAAAAAAAATTTCTTCCGATACTATTTTCGCATACGAAAATAACTTGTTGAAATTCGCCTCAGTGAAACCTAAGTAGCTTTTCTGTTTTTGTATTGGTATCAGGTTGATGGAAAAAAATTTATTGCGGGGCCTATTTCAGATTTGCTTTGAAATATATTCTTTACTGATGTCGAAAAAGGATCGGAAATGGACTCGAGATTGCTTGCTCTTGAATCGCCCTTTGACAGGACTATAAAATTCGCGTTTGAATTAATTCGGGAATTTTTTTTTTGTTATCGATTTGTAATACTGCTATATTTTACTTAATTCAATTGTGGATTCTTTTCTCAATCAAGAACTCAACTCTTATAACAAAATTATTCAGCAGAATTACCAAGGCTTACTGTAACTGACCATAAGAAATAATGTACAATAGTAGAAATACAAATGCTATAAAATTTATAGAGAAGCGAAAAATGTAATACATTCATTTCAAATATCAAAAATATTATAATCTAGTAAATCCACCCCTTTTACTTAAGGTCTCACATACCCCTGCGCGCGCTGAAAACCGAGTAAATTTGAAAAATTATTATAAATGTTATATGGTGACCAAAAAATTAAATTGTTGAGTTCACGTTTTTTTTATTAACTTTTCAACTATAAGAAAAAAATTAAAAAACTGAAAAGTTTGAAAACACAGTTTTGAAATGAAATACTGTACTTAAAGGACATAGCGAAATATTGTACTTACGAGAAAATAATTAAAAAGGAAATACAAATTTCTTATTGTCAATTTTATATTCCTAATGTGCTATTTCCTGCCACTTTCTTTTTTTCTCCATCCTTTTCTACCTACTCCGTCCACTTCGAAATAGTTTCTTTCACGTTCAACAAGATGGCAGTCGATAAAAATCGAATGTCATTACCTACTCAAAGTTTTGGAATCCAGTTATCAGGTTTATCGACAAGGAACGTTGGGTCGAGTCTGCTGACTGGGAAACGGAAACTTTTCCTTGGTTTCTCCTTGCGCTAATCGGAAAACCGTGACCCGCTCATATAGTCCCAGAGGAAGGTAAAGCGGAGAATGTCTTTGGGAGATGAAACGAGGGAATTCAAGAATTGGATAGATATCGGGGGCTGATTTAAATTCGATAATGCTGAGAAAAGTGTATCTATATGTGTATACATACAAGTATAAATATATACCTATACTTTTCACATAGAATTCATTCAGACGATGCTACATTAGATTGCGCAAGCAATAACTAATTGAGATAAATACGTATATATATGTATTGTATAGATATATATGTACAGTAAAGCAAATTACGTTTTTTTATTTCACCCCTTAAAAATTTCAAAGTCGTTTTGTGAAAATTCCGTTCACGTTCAATGACGGTGAAGCTAGTAAGCTTCGTTAGATTCTGTAAAAAAAAAAGGGCGAAAAATTATGGAACGGATGCGTGCACGCAGGGCCGTAAGGAATAGGTGCTTAACAAAGTCTCAGAAGGTTCCCTTGTTCGCCCCTTTTCTTAAAACTCGACGAACCGTTAAGCATTTAAATATGTATTACATGCTATCCATGGAATAATTTATGATACATCCATATGTGCTATAAAAATGGCCGTCTCCTATATTTCTTGCTTATGACGTAAACGTATAGATTTCATTCTTATTTTTTTTTTTCCAACAAAGTATTGTATAAAATTTGGCAGCTTGCTATACAAACTGTTTATAATATAGAATTCATATAGTCAATCAAAAATATTCACATTTTCAGTATCCAACTTTTTCGCCTATTTTCGCCTATTTTCGCCCTAATTCAGCTACATCCTTTACACTGTCTATAATTTATTTCTGATACACACATGTAATATTGATATTTATTCACATTTATTATTGTATCTTTCACATTTCTTCGTATATATACATATGTATATATCACTTCATGTCCTTTCCGTCCGGTTTCAGTGACATTTCACCCTTATAGCGTTTTTATTAACGATTCTCTGGTTGATAGTTATATATATACATATATATTGATATTCCATGAAATCGCAGATCAATCATATACGATGTACCATATATATGTATATCCTTGAAATATAAGGCGTGAAGGAGGCTTGAAAAATTGCGGGGATTCGTTTTGAGACTATTTCTTACTGGATTCACGATCAGAGTTTCTCGATTCTACTACGACTGATTATCGATCGATCTTGCAAGCTCAATTCACGTTGCTCTCCCTCAGCAAACGATCCCAGTTGCACTTTATCCCAGGAGCAATTACGTCTATTTTCTGTAATGGTAGTAAATGCACTCGTAGAGTAGGTAAGGTAGTGCTAAGTGGTTTCTGGTAAAAAAAAAAAAAAAAAAAAAAGTAAAGTAGAAGAATTACTTAAAGTTTTTCCAACCAAGTAAAAATCAGTGCTCAATTCCTTGTTTATTGTTTGAAGAAATTGAAAAAGGGGTAATAATTCCTTTTTGATAACGTTTAATTGGTCTCCGCAATACGCTGGCGTAGTATTGGGTCTCTTGAAGTGGTATTTCTCGAGAGGTTGTAGATCAGGGTTAAAACAGGGTATGGGTAGAGTTTACTATGCGTTCTCGTTCAATTCGGTCATAGGTCATGATGAATAAGATGTTTTTGTCCAGAGCGTTAGTAGATTGTCGCCTCGCAGATGTCGAGGCGTTCAGGCAAAGACGGGCTGTGTTCCAGTTGATCAATGGGGGTTGGAAGGTAAATTCGAAGGGTTTCCTCGAGCGTGGAATCAATTGGTCGCCACAATTCCCAGTTTCCAACCCTATACAAGCTTCCCCTTTCGTGATACGTGCCATTTTCGCGTGGGCGCTACTGATTTTCGTATTAGAAGGTTAGTTATCGAGCCCTCACACAAATTTGGAAATTCCATCCGAAAATATTTTCAAATTTTTTGAATCGAAATTTTTTCACGACTTTCAATAAGTTTTTTTCAAGATGCAGGAACGTCTCTTGCTATTACGAGTTGTACGGTATCTCACGTATCCTGTAATACATTTTGTTTCAATCTGCAATGCTGCACGATGTACTGTACGACGTGTAAGAAATGATATCGCGTCTTTAAGGGTGCAGGAGGAGTCGTACTACCAAAAAAAGTGAAATTCCTTCAAACTGCTCCTACGGAGATAGGTTTAAGGGGTCCTCTCATGGAAACGACCCATCTTTCTAAATTAAAGGGATTCTCGTAAGTCCTCGGGGAGACACGACAGCATTTCAGTTATCTCGTGTACAGATCGACTTGGAAGATGGCAGTACCATAAATCGTTAACAGCGTAGTTTAACAGTGGGTTTTCATTCGGCAGCAGGATTTCGCCCCACAGTGGAGTAGGTCCTTTGCGTGCTAATGCGCTTCATTTGTCAGCTAAAGACCTGAGTAAAAGATCTAAGGTAAGAGGAGGACGAAGAGTAATGAAGAAGAAAAAGGAAACGATGAGCACAGAAGGGTTGAAATTTAACGTGGAAAATCGATGGGTATGACGAAAGAAGGGGTCGAATTGAAAATTGACAGAAAGATTTTCGAGGAAACGAATAAAGTGGAGAAAACGTAAAGCGAAATTCTTTCTTACGTCGACGCCATTTTCTCAAAGCAATTTTAATTAGTCCCCAACCAGGGGATGTACAATGGGGTCGCTTTTGGGCCTCTTGTGAGGAATTTAGTTTACAAGAGGCGCTCGTGTTCTCTGGTTAAGGGTTGGCCGGTGTTTCGTCCTGGGGCTGCGTCTTGTGATTAATCACGGGTGATGAGTGGTCGGGGGTGGAACGAGAGAACGAGATGAGAACAGAGGAACAAAAGTGAGAGTGAAAGGGAAGGAAAAAGAAAGTGAGAGAGAAAGGGGGAAGGGGGGCGCAGGGTGAAAGGTTGAAAAGGAGAGCCAAGAGAAATAGAATGCTTTTAGAGAGGTCTTAGGGCTTCTTCTCAATTCCTCCCCCCCCTCCCTCCCTCCCCTTACCAAACCACCAGCCCCCCTATCCCAAAAGAGACCCACCCTCTTCGGATACTTTCATAAATAATATTCGGCTCTGTTTTTATGCCGACGCGTGTTTTGCCTATGCTTTTAGGCTTGTACCTCGTGCAAATACCGTACGGCGGCTGGCGTCGCGACGCTCTCTGTTCATAAAAGAGTAAACAGCATTGGCTGCTGAAATTTATTATTCCTCTCGCGCGGACGCGATCCCCACATTTCTTTTTTTGCTTCGCCTTTGGCCAGGAGTAAGAAATATTATGCGCGTCAGTGGAATTTTGAATTTCGTTTTCTTTTATTAATTGCTCACTTTTTTCCCCATTTTACATGTTTCAGTGCCAGCGCTTCGTTAGCTCGGGTTGAATTCTTTGTTGCCGCGTCGAATTCATTTTACTTTCCCTTTGTCGACTTTCGTTTTTACTATATCGTGCGTATAAATTTTATATCGGGACTCTTTGATAAAAGAAAATTTGACTTTTTACCAACTTCCTGTTATGCCTCTTACGAGTCATCCGACGTCTCTACGGGCCTCGTATGGCTGCTAACCGTAAACAGCATCTGCCGACCAACATTTACATCTCTGATGTATATCCAGTACCGTCACTGGCATAACTATTGCTGCTACCGATACTGCTTCTTGCAATGTTATTGCTCTGGTATTACTATATGTATAACTGCAGTTACTGGTACTACACGATTTATTGTTGTTTCTTGAATACATCAGGATGCAACTGCATTGCGCGTTGCAACTTCCTCATGTGCTTTCCTGGCGCCTCCTACTCTTTATATCGTTCATTATGACGTCATAAATAATAAGTACGGATCTGACTTGCATTGTAAAACATTCTGCGTACACACCAAATTTTTTTACATACTTATGTATGAAACTAAGTTTCATTCCTCTTAAGTGCATTATCGTTCTTACACTTTATTGAATAAAAGAGAATAATATTCTAATTAGAGTGATTATAAATCATTTTGGTACGGTAAATATAATTCAATTGTTTTCTACTATTATTTGTGTTTCAATAGGATCGTTACGCGTTATACAGACTGAATCGAACATGCAATACGAATTCTCTCCCTACGTTTAACTTGGTGTTATAAAATATATATATTTGCATATATGCACTTGAACCCAGCGTATCACTCCATATTGACACTTACCGATATTGATCGAATAGAAATTTACAGCAAGCACATTGCGTCAGACATGTCACGAAAAAGGTACTGAATTGAATATGAAATCGAAAAGGGAGTAAAAATAAAATATATTTTATTAAATTTTTCAAATATCAAGCACATCGCCCTGAAAAATTTCTTTGTTCTATCACCAATTAATCTCAAGAAATAAAAAATTCAGACAGAAGATCATTTTTTCACGATTTATCGCCCCGAGCTAAGATACGATTTTAACAGGCAAATATCGTCTTTCGTGATCAGTGTGAACTAAGCTTTATACATTCGGTGACAGTTTCGATAAGCAGGTCCTGGATCACCGGGACAATTAACCACTTCGCAGCGAGTCTCGGGTTACTCAGAGCTCAGAAGGGAGCCTTATACTGACTCAGACGTTGCTGAGAGTGAAAATCACAGCGACCCTTATTGCTTCCTTATCCTGCACTTCCAGGTCGGCCCGGTAAACTCTCAGGATCCTCATGCTTGTTGGTGTCAGATTCCTCTTTGGTATCGCAAGTTAAGGATGCTGTACTACAAAGTAATAATGATACACCCTAAGGGAGTGATATATCCTTGTTGAGAACGTTAAATGTTGGGATGATTTTGTCCTGCTATCACCGTTATCTTACGGCCTTACTACCCTTACGGATATAAAATAACATATGCATATGTGCTTATAAGTGCATAAAATCGAATGAAAAATAAAACAATCTCACCATGATCAGTTTCTTGATAAGACATCATTCGTCAACTTTTTTTTTATTGGTCGCTCTACACTTTGACCTCTTATCTTAATCTTCAAGCTTTACGATGGTCGATCTATCTCGTAAGTTCACTAGCGCTATCTTCAAAGAGATTTCACTTGTGTCCTCAGCCTGATAGGATCTATGAAAATCCTTAAGAGTGCCTAAGACTAAAATTATCAAAGGGTTCCTAAGTGCACTAAAAGTACACTTGAGGTATTACTGATGTTTCAATCTAAGGCTGTGTGATTACGTCATATTACTGTATCAGGGTTGCAAAATAGATATAGTAATAGCACATGCAGTCTCTATAGTAGATACGTCAATAATAGCGATCACTTCGAAACTCTAGGATTTACCACTGAGTGTACGTAACCATGTTTAAGCAATGGCTGCAAGTAGATACTAACCTGTACTGATAGTGCAACGAACCGCTTTACACATTCGATACACATATGGTGCATAAGTGTCTATGGCTGAGCGTTCAATTGTGATTTCCAGTTCACAAGCGCTATGCATAGATGCTGCGGATTATTATAAGATTTTATATGAAAATTATTAAAATTAATACAGTCCTTTACGGTATTTACGTGATCGATTGTTAGCATAGAAAAAGGATTGAGCAATATTTTAACGCAATTTTTGTATCTGATTTCAGGTACGTATCCTTGAATGGTCTACGGGGCGTCTTCTGGTAACAAGTCCGGTAAAGTGAGTCTCGTCTGCTTCCGTAAGTGCAGGGTCCGAAAGCACGTTTGACTATGTAAAAATGAAGGGAATTAAAAAATAAATTATTAATCACCCGACCTGCGGCTGTAGTCAATTATAGCTAATAGTTGAAACATAAATAAATTTAAAATACACCTTTTGAATTTTCCGCCAAAATCACATGTAACAACAACAACCCATTGGCACGATCCTTTGTTACGGCACTGTTAAAATTAACGTATACAGGCATTAAGTTTTTAATAAAGCTCTTTCGTAATACGAAAAGACTGTATATTTGTTTTCTATGAAAATAGTAGTTTTTAAGTAACTTCGTTCCTAGCAGCTGCTTCCTTTAGAGATGCGCGAATTGGTACGATAGTCACAGCATCCGGAGCTACGTGTATTCGGCCCAGGAAATTCTACCTATTACACGTGATGCTCCCGTAGGTTATTTTAGGTTCTAGCAAAAACAAAGTGGCTATGGGGTTGCCTTACTAAATAAATAGAGCACGCGCGAGCGGTTACCAGATTTGATGGACCAGAATTGGACCATTACTCCGTCCGTTTGGCTCGACATCCGCATTCCTGGAATCCTAGAGGCGCCTATCGATCTCACGCACCCTCCGCCCTCCTGGTGCCCCTTTAACGGAAAATCACCAACTGTCAAGTCCAATCGACGTTTTATTATGAACTCCCCTTTACTTGAAATTGTACACTGCGACAGATTCGTTTCCTACCTCAGAAATTTCTTAAGGCAACCTTAACTCAAGCTTGACCTTTGACATTTGAGCTTCTGGTGATGAAATTTTATTCCACGTCCGCCGATTCGTGTATTATACATCTCAATTCTGCATTACAATTTGACCTTTATATCGACTAGTTTGAACTTTCGTGATAAAATACGTCGAATTCTAATATACATATATGTATAGTATATTGTAACGTGGCGTTACAGAGCTGGAGACCATCTAGGAATGACCGAACAATAAATAAATAGGATTTATCAGGTCAGATAGGGGTTCGGTGTCACAGTGATAAGTGTCCGACTTGGCATTCCGAAGGTATCTGATTCGATTCCCGATCGGAACTCCTAATTTTTCGGAAATTCCTATCCCTTTAGCGCTCCCTGGCGGCCTTCTGGATAAATTAATTATAGCGGGTCGTTCTGGCCAACCCGTTATAATATATATATTATATATATATATACGATATATATATATATATACGTGGGTGTTTTGTGAATAAAGTTAATTTCAATCAGGTTAGGTTAGCTTCGGGTCGCATTCATCCCTTACGGACCTACTTTCTTGAATTTTATTTTATTACAAACCTGAAACTTAAAACGAGAGTCTATATTTTTTTTACCGTCACCATTCAACGGAATTGTATTTCAAAGTGGTATTCTTGACTTTATGGTTTTTCCTTCTTACGTTAAAAGCCGCGGACAATTTACGATGATTCATTAGGCCGAAATAATCGTCTCGAATTTTATACAGTCTGTTAACGGTAAATGGCGACAACTTTGGCGTCGTAAACAATTTCATTCTTGCCGGTTTTCGCCTTCCGGGCGAAACACTTTGCGTTACCCTATATTAGATAATTACCATTGCGGAATATGGACGGGGGGGGGGGGAGCCATCGGATATCTGCGGTTTACATTGCGGCGAACGCTAACTCGGGACTCAACGGAAATTTAATTTCTCGTTAACTCCGGGTTATACGGTGAATTTCGTTGAAGCTGGATTATGTTACTGCAACTGGTAAAGTTGCGGGTGTCGGGCGCGAAACGTAATTACACGGTATTGCCAAAGTGCCGCCTAGGGATAAAAGCAACGCAATAAGTTCTGACGATACGTTTTTCTTTTTTTTTTTTTTTCGAAATTTTCGAACTTTTTTTTTATTTGGTCACACGAAATCATCGACTTATCAGTTTCAGTATTGTTCAACCTATTTTTATTTCGTATCGTAAGAAATATTTTTAAAGAAAAAAAAAGTCAAAGATTCAATTATAGATCACATGAGGGATTCGGTTCAAGCACAAGGTGAGTCACGTATTGCAATTTTTTTTCAGATATATGTATACATATATATAAATTCACATATCATTTGAATGCATTTCATGTATGAGAGTTTTGTGGTTATTTCTTATCTCTTAGGAGTATTTTCCCACGGGGTGAATACAGGCATTTAATAATATTGAGAATACAAGCATCGATGCCAGATATTGAGACGTTACTGCGATTTTAAGATTGTAGAACGTTGATATATACATTGTGATGCTTATATTAAAGAAATAAATAAGCCGTGTATTGTTACGAGAGACTAATCGGCTTGGTTAGTTTTTTTTTAATGCTACCCTTTCACCTGACTGTCATCATAAGTCAACTGAGTCCACGTTCAAAGAATCTCAAAACTGTCAGTTTGACAGCTCATACATAATAAACTGGTAGTCTCGAGCCGTGATAGAATATTGAAGTGTAAGACGAATTGAACTTTCTAGCTATTCTTTTTCGAAAACTGAGCCTATTCGTCTGTACGATATGTCTAATAGTGACGAGGTTTTTCGGTTGGTTAATCAGTCAAGAATAAACGTTATAATTCTTACGAGAGACTAATCGGCTTGGTTAGTTTTTTTTAATGCTACCCTTTCACCTGACTGTCATCATAAGTCAACTGAGTCCACGTTCAAAGAGTCTCAAAACTGTCAGTTTGATAGCTCATACATAATAAACTGGTAGTCTCGAGCCGTGATAGAATATTGAAGTGTAAGACGAATTGAACTTTCTAGCTATCCTTTTTCGAAAACTGAGCCTATTCGTCTGTACGATATGTCTAATAGTGACGAGGCTTTTCGGTTGGTGGTAGCTGTACAGCAGCAGTCAAGAATAAACGTTATAATTAGTTCCAGTACAAACCGTTTTCCTCCTACAGAGTCGGGCGATACGAAATTTTTGTGTTTAATGAAAGATTGGCCGAGCGCCAGATGCGAAGAATTGCATTATGATAATCGAGCCATAAGCAGAAAAGACAAACTTTTGGGCAAAGTGGATTAACTCGAGAAGAGGGACTTCCGTTTGGGTAACTTGGACAGACGGAAATAAGAGAGTATTAAACCGTTGATTTTTTTACGAGAAGAAGCTGATAACACGATAAGAGATTTCGTACTCTTATTTAACTGGCTAACAAGGATCAAGTAATAAGAAGAGAGAATGACTGATAATAGCACGATCTAAATTTTCGCTAAGCAGTAATGAAGATGTAAATTGCTTTGAGAAATAAATAAGTATATTTTATTTAATCGACGCTGTTTTTCTGACTAAATAATAATGATAGGATTGATAAAAAAAAAAAGAAATATTGAATTTCATGATAGCTGAACTTGATTCAGCAACGTCACAGTATATCATTCAGGGATTATGGGTACACGCATGATACGCACATACGCGTAGTACAAGAAGCCATCATTATATTTTTCAGTCTCTTGGATATACTTTATGTATATAAAAAGAATATTGTCATGGGTTAAATTTAAACTCTGTATCAGTAGTACAGAGACGCGTTATCTTTACGTACGAGCATCGCGTTGCGTTATCGTGCGTGCATGCGTGTAAGAGATCGCGTAAGGATATTCACATTTTCCGCATGGAAATTAGGTGCTTCCGTTTATGTGGCGAGTCATATCCCGTTCCTTACATGGAACGTGGAAATTTTCGACGCTGAAATTTTTACGTTTTTGGAAATAACCTGAGCACGTGTCGGAGAGAGGAGGAGCGTGTGAAAGAGAAAGAGTAGGAGAGAGAGAGAGAGAGAGAGAGAGAGAGAGAGAGAGTGAGAGAGAGAGAGAGAGAGAGAGAGAGAGATACAGTAAGCAAGACTTTACATTCAAACGAATAGGAAATGAGTTAAAGGGAATAGCCCGTGGATAATGCGCGCGCCTGTTGGCTGGTTTGAGGATCCGCGAAGATTCTTAAAATTCAAACTTCTCCTGTAGTGTCTCTGGCGCGATACGTCGAATAACACGAAACTTAGCTTAGCACGTCTGAAAACGACTATTGCGCCACTGCTGACTTTGTGAAAAGTTTTACGTTTAACGTTATCGCTGTCAAACTTTTGAAACATGAATTAGGCTACCGGTTTATGACACTTTTGTTTACCCCTTTAACCAGTAGATGCCTTTATTTGAGATACTTGGAGTAAATGAGAAAAGTATGTAACCTGAGAATAATTGCTCGGTTTGCGTTGTATCTTGTATAAATTGTATTTTTTTTTTAAATACAAGTAAAAAATTTAACGAAAGGATAAAACGCAGTTCGGAATATTAACGTGGCAGTTTGCATATCTATATGGTATGATTGTATGTAATATTTTCATAAAAATATTTTATTTGCTTGCGGCTATGCGTGTAATAGATGTCCTGATTGGACTACAGTTTTATTATATAGATATTATTTGCTGTTTGCGGCAATTTTCAAAAAAATGCTGATCGTCATCCATTGCTAGTTTTTTTATTTTAGATTATATTAACATACAGTATTATGAAATAATTGAAATTCAAAAAATTATTTTATGAAATGTTCGTGCTTAAAGTTCTGTAGCTTACACATATTAATATGTTTTTCTCTTGGTATTAATTTGACATGACTCTTATCATATGTAAAAAATTTATCCTCTTGCCTTTCCTCAATTCTCTTGCCTTTTTCCTCACGTTAGGGTTTAATTTTTCAAAACCATCCGAATATATAATTAAATTATTCGTAATCACGGAGATTTGAATGATGTTGATAAAAACCAATATTTTACATAATACGAAAAGGATTTAAATTTCAGAGTCTTTCAGTGGTCACAAATACAAAATATCCATTAGACAGTCACTGCTGTTCTCGAGCAGCACTCTACATATATACAGAGTGTCCCCGAAAAATTAAAAGCCTAATTATCATTTTCAATTTTACTTGCCGCATTATTTATAATTTTACAAAAACTACGTTCCTGAATCATGTAACGCGCGATATAAAAAAATTCCATTTTTTCACCCAAAATATAACATTAATCAGCACTCCATCAATGTCACTGTAATCCCTGAAACTCTCCATCAATCAGATTCTATCCCCATCATTTTATCATCCTCAAGGTAGATCAGCATGAGCATAAACATTACTGTCGCCACCATGCGTATATCACCCATTGCGAATCTACATAAGATACATTAGAATTAACCCAAAGATCATATTCCTGGCTTAATATGCAAAAGTATGAAAAATTAAATAAAATTCTTTTCCGAATCCTATAAGGGAAATAATCGTGTTTCGGTCAGACAGCCGACAGTCTGACCAACCATTGACTTCTTCCCCTTCGTATTACCGTATGTATATACCTATATACATACCGTTGTCATTTCTAACCCAGAGCACAATCTAGTAGAGTGGCTGTTCATGGGAATCAACGAAAGATGAAAGACAGATGAAAGTCTGAGGAGATCAGGCAGGCTTACCAACATTGACCGAAAGCACGTTGTGACATTCCTTGCAGGAATGACAATAACGTATACCAGCTTCCGGAATACAATCAGGCAGCCAAGTTATGTTCGAGAGACACGCTGTGTCGTCACACGTTGCGCCACGAGTATTGCCAACCTGACAACGTACTAGTTCCACTTGAATGCGTACAGTTACGTGATCGGATCTCGTAACCATCGAATTCCGTAACTCCCAGTGAATTCCGCGACTGGATACGAGACGATCGATCTGTAAGTACGACGTCAGACAGACACGTGTTCGTTAACGCTGTTAGGTCGATATTATGAAATTTGAACAATATAATTTTTTTTCCTTCTTTTTTTCAAAATAATATTCCTATTTCCGTTTCTCCCTTTTTGATGATCACCTGATTTCTAATCTTAGCTTTTTTTCGACTGACTGTATCGCGACGCAATTATCGGACAAGCAAAGCTATAAGGACTTTGTTGCTGAACGTGAGAAAAGTTGCCATAATAATTCAATGGGAAATTATTGGACGTTACTAGTCTCGAGTATTAAAACTGAACGATGCAACCGGATATAGAAATTCATATTTATTCATATTTATTATAATTTGTAATAAAAGTCTGTACTGCATCTGGTGTTACATGTTATGCAAAATCGCTCAATATTATATCGAATGCCAAAAGCTCTGACTGACGTTTAACATCCAACTGTCAGCTGTCAACCATAAACCAAAAATTCTCATTCCAATTTCAGCTCACCTATGTTATTCAATGATCGTGCTGTTTAAACGAATGTTGGCCAAAAGCTCTGACTGACGTTTGGCATCCAACTGTCAGCTGTCAAACATAAACCAAACATTCTCATTCCAATTCCTGCCCACCTATGTTATTCAATGATCGTACTATTTAAACGAGTGTTGATCAAAATTTTGGCTTGATTATTAATTCGCACGTGGGATACGATTCAGCATTGCTGAAAATTCATAGATTATTTTGATCTCTATGATCCATGTTACGGACTAGGGTATCTGTTTTCGTCCAGAAATTACAGACGTCAGTGCGTGTATCTTTCTGTTCTGTTTTTTTGTTCATCATTTTTTTTCCTGCTTTCTGCCTCCACTACCTCTTTGTCTTTTCGCTACTGTATTTCTTTGCTTTGTCTTTTTTCGGTACACTTCGTGACCTCGTTCCATGGAATATTTTTGCCATCGGTCTACCGACCGTTCTCTGAATCACGTGAATAACCTCAATGGTGCATCCTCCTGCTTCCCACTCAAGTTACACATACGAGATTCCTCGAGCGGGAAGCAACCAACTAACCAACCAGCCAGGCAACCAGCCAACCAAGCCTGCCAACCACTCCAGTCCTGCCTCTTGTATTCAGGGTCCCTTCATTACTTCCGCTACGAATGGATATGCGTTTGACGTTCTCCATCCGCGTTACAGAGAGATAGACTAGATTCCATAGTAATTGCACATTATGACTCAAGATAAACTTTAAACGGAACGGGATTTACGTCTATCCGTTATCTCTCTTATTTCATCGTCGAGATCGTCTATCTCTTTTCACGTTTCACGGGAATCAATGACACCAGAATTCCTTGCGAGAACCTGTTTGACATAACCTCATCCATCTGGTCGTCATTTACGTGAAATTCATGTTGAAATACCTTAAATTCCCGAAACTCCTTGTAGGTCGTACCAACCTACTTGTATGTTTCGTCGTTTCTAATTTTACATTCCTCCGTCAGATTCATCCGCAGCAGTCAGACGGAACAGAGATAAGGAAATATCGAAGATGATACAGAAAGGGGATGCTGTGTTTGCCGGAGATTGCGAGTCTGAAGACGATGGGGAACAAAAATTGAGAAAAAAAATTAATATCAATGTTTATATTTATTTTGGGGTACGCGCTTGCTGCTGAGCTACGTGGAAATTCTGGCTTTTCTAAAGCGTCTTTTACGTTCGATATTTTTTACTTTTTTTTTTTGTACTTTCTCTGCTTTTCTTTTCGACTTTACACCTCTTTCACTATAAACCAAAATTGGACGCCTTTCATCCTCGCAGACTCTTGGCTGCTGTGGGAAATCCAACTTTTTCGTAGCGCCGAACACCCAGCCGCCTTTTATATTGGCTCCATTAATTCTCGTTGGGTTGTCAAATACGCCTGCGCGAACGTCGGTTGATCTTCGTTAATGCACGTTTTTTTGAGTTACGCGATTCTGTTTTTTTTTTTTCCTGCTAACACTTTGTAAATTTCATTTAACTCTACGTAGCCTGGTGTAAGAATTCACGAAAGTGGATTTATAATTTTATTTCGTTAAACGAATACGTGTGTGTGTTAAATTGATAAAACCAATTCTCGAATTTGTTTAAAAGCTAGAAGAAGAAAAAAAAAACTTACAATTTTCCAATTAAAATTAAATCGAATTATGATTCTTCATTACACTCATTCAATGATATCAGACGATTCTTAAGACTGCCAATTTTCCAAATCTTTCTATTAACAATGAGCACAATCAGTATACATACATATAGTAGGTATACCTAATTTTCATTAAATGTAACAGCATTTCAGCCCATGTACTAACGTTAATCTAATTGCAACCGACATGTGTACATTTAAATGACTATTGAGCAGTTGCTATTTGCTACTAGTTCCAGTACCACCTGATTAGCTAAAACTGCCATAGGGTGGGTCCTTCAACTTGAACCAGTTTCATGTTTGACCGATCAACAAAGGAGATCCATTAATTAAACGACTTTGTTTACCAGGTCTAGAATTCAATCAGAATTTTAGAAACGATACGTCAACGGTACCCTCTTCGAAGTGACTATTAAAACGACGACTAACGATCAAACCGAATTTGGAATTGGTTAAACTAAAAAAAAAAAATTGCAAAACAAAAATAATTTCATATTAAATAATTTATTATCAAACTACATTAAATCGAGCCAACCATAGTCAATTTCGATTATTTTGCATAACCTTATATCCTATAAACCGTAACAGCCAATGTTTAAAACATAACCGTTCCATACTCCTGCATATAATGGCTATCGTATAAGTGCATAAGTGCATATTGCATCCAGTTGAGACTTCAATTTGCATTTATTTGCTGGTTTTCGTTGCTTCGTACCCTCCAGCTATTTTCGTTATTATTAACAAACGAGAATTGCAAATACGATCATTAATTAAATTAGCATTTCTAATAATGAATATTGGTGCTATATATTTCTACCATAGATATCTGAACTTATCAATGATATCGTTCTGACATATGACACGTCACTCACTCAGTGACGCATTACGTAATACTGCATGAATATCGTATTAATGTCGGAATCTGGAAACGTTATAAATTTAACATCCCCGTATTCGACGTTCGCTTAATTTGTATATCTGCAGTATCCAAATAAATCACGTATACTCGTTCATTATTAACCCATCGGGAAACGCTTCATTTGTGTCTCGTGAAAGAAACGCTCGTAGCGCCGTCTCGCGGGTAAAATTGAAATACCCGTAGCCGCTGCCATCAGAAACTCGCAAAGGCTCAACGCACTTCTCGGTAAGCGGAATAAATCGTAACTTGTCACTAGCAGCGATTCACATATTTCACTTTCCAATCCCACAGAGAGTCGATACGAGTGATTAGCGCAAACGGGCTGCGATCGATTCCCGGACCTGACGCCGTTGGCTCCCTCGTCCATCGATGGGACAAAATCTCCAGCAGTCATTTTTACAAAAATTCGTAGTCGTTCGAAAGCAGATAATTTTCCAAAAAAAAAAAAAAAAAGCGCCCTAAACATTTCAAAATTCTATAGATATACAGTATCGATACAAGATAAATATATTTGAGCTAATACAGATACACGTAATCGTATAAGGAACATTGACCTATATAATTTAATGAAATCTATTCAAACTGGAAATGCCCTATCGGATCGCTATGGGTTACGATCACTGAAGAAAACATACCTACAGGCATAAAAAAGTTTTTTTAGGTTAATTTCATTAAAGGCATTGGGGCTGCGAATGGTTTTGATTTTAGTTTCCGATTGAGGAATAGGCGGGGAATGGATAAGGGTGAATAAAGCCAACGAGGGTTACCGGTAAGTAGAACGGTCGTGCGTAGCTTTATAACCTTAGAATGTAAATTGGCTGAAGGAAGGTTTGCGGGGCGCGTATTAATTAGAAGCAGAAGGTGCGAAATTATGTTCTCCCCTGGCATTAAATTATGGTATCCCGTGGCCGGTTTCGTCAAGCGATGGATTTGCTGTGGCAGTCGCTTAGGCTGGGTGTAACAGGGTATTCGATTATTTCTACGGTTAGCGATTTCGCGAAGGAGAGAATATCGGTTTGATATATTACAAGGGGTGAGAGAGTGTATATGTATATAGGAAAAGGCTCATGAGAAACCATTAAGCTTATTCGGTTATCGGGGAGCTTTATCCTTCTCGACTCGAAATTGCGAACTCGTATCCTCTTGAGGTATCGATAACCTCGTACGATACTTATGGATTTTTCTTATATGGTTCGAGCTCGGGATTAGCTAATGCTAAGCCTGGGTATTTCATTGCTGCGTTATCGTTGGAAACAACTTTCTCGCTTCTTGTTATATTCGCTAAAGCTTTCGAATCTTCTTGGGAAAACTTTGAAAATGTTTATACTGGTAATGATTTTGTACACGGATGAAGCTTTCGATGAGAAATCATATACGCCCTTTTGTTTCGCGTTAGACGATGGCTTAGACGTACAAGATAAGCGGACGAGATTAAAATTTGAAAGAAAGGAAGTTAGTTTGGAATTTTCAAAATTTTGGATTTTAACAAAGAGTGGTTAATTTTTGAAAAATTATTATCACGTCGATGCCGCTATTCAGGGGCATCAGGGTCAACGTCGGGGTCAGACAATTTCTATTTAATTAAAACACATAAAATTGCATATGCTTATCAGTCTTATCACGCACGCTCTTAAATATTCATGAATATTTAAGTGATAAGAGTTTTTTTTTTTTTTTCAAAAACAAAGGAAAAAATGCCTGACTGAAAATAATGAAGTATCTTCAACAGGCGAATATTGAAGTAAAATTGCAATCAGAGTATCGTAAGCGTTTATCCTTAACGAAAATATTTTCCGTGCAATTTTGCAGCGTGGATTAAGGAATATCTCTTTAAAATGTTCCTCGTTACACGTAGCCTACAAAAGTAGAGCGTATGGTAAATTCGCAATCACTGAAAAAAAAAAAAATCTCTGCCGGCTCTTACTTAACGAAAGTTGTGCGACGGCATTGAGCTTGGATTTCAGCTGTAAAGTTTAAAAGATTTGGTCGACTTTGCACCAGTACGCCATTGTCCATTGGCACGAGGTGTAGTCTCCTCACGACGTAACGTACATTTTTATTCATTACTCAGAAAGTATAACGTTTCCTAAGACGTCCCAATTGGTACGTGTCTGCACGTGGAACGTGCTTCCTCCCTGAGCCACGCAATTTACCAAAACCCCATAGCCACCTTTGGCACGTCCTCCTAATGCTATTAGCATTGCTGTATACAATATATTTTTTTATTTTTACATCGACAAAAGTCTCTTTGACGATTCGCTATAATGCTCCGGGCGTAAAATCGTTTTTGGCAAAATCCTCAAGGTTTTGAAAAATTAAAATAAATAAAAATAAATTAAGAAATTAAGATCCTCATAATTTAGTCCTATCCCATTATATAGATATATATATATTTTTTTTTTCCCTTAAACACGATTTCAGGCTTACCTTTGGATCTCAGCCAGATTACGTCAGACAATTTGAGTACGGGTATTTTCTCCTGTTTAACTTGCGTCTCAAGCTAATGCAACGTAATATATGAAACTTTTAACTTCACCGTCAAAGCATAAATCAGCCTTTAGTGTATCTGTAAACCTGATACGTAGAATTTCTACATCAGTTCTTAAAAATTAAATCAAAAATCTTTCTTATTATCGCTTATTTATTTGCTTGTACCATGATAATTTATACTATATTTTTATTTAGTACTTAGCTTACGTCATCGTTAGTATTATACTAATTGTAACTGAAATTATGTCACAGGGTCAAATCTATCTCCGGATCAATTATATCCACAGGCAGTAGCCGATAGGAATTTTTGAAGTTTGATAAGACGGACTACGTACTGTTCACCGACATATAGATTCCGAGGTATTATCAATATTTGTAACATGTATCCTCAAGGTGACGCAATAATTCCGAATAATCCTGTGGATCACGAAAAAATTTAATACAGTGCGTAACATCAAAAAAGTTTGTCGCCCATTTAATCCGGAACGCTTCATTTTTTTTTTTTTCTTGTTACCCAGTATCCACGATATTTCCCTTGAGATGCGCAACGCGCAAGCTTTGTAATTTTTGGTTGACAGTTTGCTCTGGCACCGCTGAAATATCAGACACGGACAGATAGGCCTTTTTGCACACGAACTGGAAGGGAATCGTTGATGGGACTCGTGACGTAAGGAATTGAACGTGAGATTAGAGTGACATGGGTGCGAGGGATGAGCAGGGTGAGAGATGGAACAGCCAGCGCAGCTTCCTCGAAAGTGTCCTTAATGTCGCGCATACGCGCGATACGCGTTAGCATCAACCTGAATTCGATATCATATACAGACAGACTCCCTGGTTAACTCTGAGTGTACGTTAAATCCATGTGTTTTTGATGACCCTTCAATGACTGGGAGGATTATGTATATATATGTATATGTGTATTGTATATATACGATACGTGATATTTCTCCCGAATCGCGCCAAAACATACATGTATCCCACATATATGTACATACATACTCACTGACTCCACGCCAGTATCCATCCTTTCATAACTGAGTGCCATTCAGAGTCGAAGAATTGGACCCATTTTTATAACAAATTTAAATGCAAATTGGAGTCAGACTTTACATATCGAAACTACGTGACAATAGATTGCCAATTTTGTAAAATTTTAATTATCCGGGTAAAAAATAACTTTCGTTAATAATGAATTCATTGATGATTAATCTAAAAAAAAAAAAAATATTTTTTTTCCAAACTCCGGATAAGTTCGTGATACGTGTATTATTAGTATCTGCTAAATTTGAAATTTTCATTGTGGTTTAAGATTTTTAGAAACTGATGACAGTGATGACAATAGCTAGATTAATTAATGATGAGCAGAAAGATATTTTCATACTGGTTTAATTAGGAAAGGAATCGTTCAGTATAGGTATTGGATCCGTTCGATCTAATTTCACTAAGACTATTAACGTTTCCAGCTTTCCATTGATCATCGAAATAATTTCGATCCCGTTTCATTTTATGTCTCAAAATAATTTCTTAGTCCTGTATTATCGCGAGGGAAATTAATCGATACGTTCAATAATCTCGAGCGAAGGCAATTAACAGGATTGAGATAATTGTTTTAGAGCTAAGCCAACATATCATGCTGGTTAAAACTTTCAGGCACCAGTTCGGAACTGGTATGAATCTGTAACCAATATATATTGCAAGGAAATTTCAAGCATATCGTTCAGTCATGTTCCAGGGGTTACGATCGTACACAGTCGTAGCATTTTATGTGATATCGTATACGGCTAAGAATAGTATGTTGCTAGAGCGTCGCGACGGCTAGCGCCAATGGCAAGGTAGTCTCGCTTGCCGTTCCCGTAGGCGACAATACTTTTATCCGTAGCCGGCCGATATATCCGAATCAAATGGGGAAAAAAAAAAAAAAAAAAAACAATATATCATATTCTCCTCTCGTATCGCCGGGAAAATATCGAAATCGTATTGCGCTACTTTCCAATAAACATTATTCGAGTACTGCGCAGTAGCAGCAGATAAATACGTGTATACGTACTATAAATATACGTATAGCATATACGAATATATAATAATCCATATATTAATATATCCTGTGCAAAGTGGTCGTATAGTCGGATGACGAAAAATTCTCGCGTGTATATATATATATATATATATATATATGTATATATGAAATATATATATGAAACATAAAAATGAAAGTCTGCAGCATTGCAGTATGCATCCCCTAGCGCGAAACCTCCCTTATATATATTGGCGTTACGATAGATATCCGGAAATGTATTGCCGATTCAGCGTATATACATACATATATACAGATATATATATATATCCCTATAAGCCACAATATCGCTAAAGCATCGTTAAAAAGAAAGTGGAGGATGATGAAATGGAATAAAAAGAAGAGAAAGGAAAGGGAAGCTTCGCGTTGTGCGACGTTGGAAGAGGAAACGAAAGGAGTAAGACGTATACGGTTGATAAGGGGTGGTTTCGTAGAGCAGGGGTGAAATCCTTGATTTACTCGAGCTTTTTATTGGTAAAGAAAAAGGGGCAAACAGGTTATCCAAGGCATGGGATTGGCTATAGATATATATAAAGAGGGTTGAGCGTGACGTGAATGCACCCTTATGTGTTAGGGGTAGGAGCCGTAATACTACTCGTGCCGCTGCTGCTCGGACATCCCAGCTGAGGAGACCGGTTCTATCCACGGGCTCTTCCAGTCATTTCTCCCGCGACCCCCTTTCACGCTCTCTTTCACCAACCCCCCCCCCCCCCTGTACCCCCCTCTGATCCTTAACCTTCCAGTAAACCACCCGCCACCCCCTGCGCTCACCAAACCAATCCGCACAATATCCAACGTGATTTTGCGATTTCCGTTTCTCTTTCTCTCTTCCTGTTTCGCTCTCCCCTCTCTCTCTCTCTCTCTCTCTCTCTCTCTCTCTCTCTCTCTCTCTCTCTCTGCTTTCAGAATGCTCTTCAGCAACGACAGTAGCCGCAGCAATAGCAGCGACCATACCTCGTCATTGCACCCTCCTGAAACCCCATCGACTTCTGCCCTCCCGACAGTCTCTCGTTCTCTCTCTTTTCTGGCTGACCTACTTGCTAAGAATTGTACGCCGTTGTTACATGCTTTTTAACGTGAATCGCAATCGTCCCTCTGTGCGCGATGGCGATATTGCATTTTGTCGCAGTGGAAACGTCACTGTTCCAGGCGCTGGTGTTGCGAATTAGAGAGAGAAAAAAAAAAATTATGAAATCTAACGATATCGAATTGGGCCTAGTGAAATTTTATTATGTTGTTTTACGGTAATTCAATTTCATATTTAACTCGACGTGATTCCCATTGGATATTTTGGGTTTGGAAAGCTTATGGGGGAGAATGATTAGATTAAGCTCTTTACCCTATTCGACTTCTTATCGATAGCTTACTAAATATACCCTGTGACGAAACTCAATTTGCAATTTTTCACGGGCATGAATTTTTCATTTAGTCGATAATCACAATCGAATTCGATGAAATCGATTTTTTCGTATGGTAACAATCTTTTTCGATGCGCCCTGAGGGTTGTGGCAAAAAATTGAGGAGGGTCTTAAACAGGGTTCGAATTTTTGATTAGGTCCAGATGACAGGTGAGGGTCACCTTTTTTTTTTTCATGGTGACATGATAAGAGGAAATTATTGTGAAAGTGGAGTAGGGACGGGGAATCTAAGACCCTATAGAAGAGAATTAAGTATATGAAAAATGGAAAGCTGAAAGCAACAGGAAAAGAAATTACAAAAAAAAAAAAGAAAATTTATTATCCTAACACCAGATGACATCTTGATGTTTTACATTATTATCCTACGATATATATAATAAAGATGTACTCTTTACGAATATCGATCAACATATGGCTCAAGGTGAATTTAATTTAATCATATGTATCTTGTAATCTAAATCTTTAACCTATCTTGGATCGACATATCTAATGTATTTGCTTCTTGTGTACAGCAAAGTTATGTAACTCAAAATACGCACTTCCCGCCTATTAATAGAGATTTACAAAAAGTACATATTTATTATCATTATTAGAAATAATATACTTGGGATCCAGCAAACAGCGCACGGCTAATGTCACTCGTAAGCACAGATTCGTCTGACTGACGGTGCATAAATCAACATTGATCGGTTATACTGATCAATAATTTACATGCAACATTTTTACTCGGGCCGACGATCCCTCGAACAAGCAATATCACGAATTTAAATTAAAGTTCGGCAGAGCCGCGGTAGAAGTTCAAATCCGTGTTTTGAATTTGGATTAAACGAATACCGTACTTTTCCATCGTTGAAAATTTTCGCCATTGTTTGCAAACCACCGCCGCCTCCGACCCATCGCCAACTCAGCCTCGTTTACAGAAGGGATATCCAACCGTTCATAATTTATCATGCTTTTCCCTCATTGTCCAATCTCCAGTACTGTTTTCGAATTTTAAGTCACATCAATTTTCAAAAATCCCCTCCAGTACTTTAACGATTAGCATTATTTTAAATATACAAAAAAAAAAGAAAAGAATTTCTCCCTTAAATTCCTTTCATCGTTCCTCAACATTCTTGATCTCAACATCCACTCGTTTGATCCTATTCGACAAATTCGTAATTTCAAAATCGAAGCTTTTCGTCTCCTGGCCCTGAATATTGTATGTATTATAAATGCATGAAAAAATTCGTCAACAGAATTTAATGAAGGGATTCTCTTTGCAGTACCAATTGGTATAAAGAAAGGATGGATTTTAAAGATTGGTCCAGCTGGTACCTCCGTCGAAATATAAGCCAGTTTCAGCCCTCGACATAGCTACCCTTCTTGTTTGTCGTCAACCCTTTCTTTTGGGTCTCGACCCCCCTCAACCCCCCCTGCATAGCTCGTTTGTAAGCACCCTAAGTATAGAAGTAATTACTATTCATGTCGCAAAGAGCCTTGCAGCCCGCTGGCTGTGCAGCGTAAACAGGTTATTACATGGGATATATGAAAGACTATAAACCTCGTACTTGTATAAGCACTATACAGTGTATTATCTCTGGGTGAGCTTTGCTTTTACAGCTTTTTTCATATGTTTTCCTAACACGACCCATACCAAACCCGTATTTACCCTATTTTGTGAAGCACTCGGTACTAAGAGAATTTTCGTTTTATAAAACTTCAAAAAAAAAAATATTTTTTCTTTAATATACAATTCAGAATTTTTCGACTTTGTTGCTTTAACCCTTAAAACCCAGTTGCCAAGTTTTATAAACGATAAAAGCTCCGAGACCCAAACTCAAGCGAACTCGGTCCACTGGACTGGAATATAATTCAATTAAACGATAAAGATATTTATTTAGATGACGTTCCAAAGCTCGCGAGATCCAAACTCTTGAATAAAGCTTCTCCAAAGTTTTCCCCGATTCGGTTATTCACCGAGCATTCGAGCTTTCGATCCACTTTAACAACGTTTCGCACTTGACCTCGTACGAAATAAGAACAAATAATGAAGTTTGAATATTGGTTGGTGAAATATCGCATGCATTGGCCAATATACCAATTAAGTTTCGTATTAATTATAAATAATTAATTAAAACGATACTTTTCATTGGTAAATTTAACGTATAAATTTCTTATCATACCATGATTCATGTACGTTTTACATTACGTAACGTATATCACTGGTACTCATTTATAAATTTATGATTAATCTGCACACCCCTAATTAAGGTTCGACTTTAATGATACTAATTACGTCCCTAGAAGACCACATACCAGGATATAAATCGGAGAAATTATTCAATGCTGCCGTATAGTTGGTAGGACCGAGTTTCAAAGCTTACGAAGGACGTAATATACGAACGGTGAAAATTTATCCAAACTTACATACAGGTTATACGTACCAAAATCGAAATATTCACTGATACCAACCCCTAACACTACTACCCGCTGGGTACTTTATTTAACACTGTCAATAAAACGCATATAAATTTTCAGTAAATGCGGGAGGCGTTGGTATATACAGTATACACATACATATACAGATAGGCAACTTGGTAAATATTTTATACACCGATAATATACAGCTATCAGATTCACGTACGCTTTTCATTTTATATTCAGGATTACGCGTTAAATAATCCCAATGTTTTGCAAAGTTATACCAAAAGCTTTCGATACGTCCCTTCATATTTTCTCCATTCGTATATATACCTGGTGAGAATTAACGACCAAAATCCATTTTCTGCCTTTTAATGCCCCTTGGAGCGTTGATAATCTCAGCTCTACAGAATTTCGTGTTAGGGAATATTTCTCATGCCGCTTGCAGGATTAAGGCGAAAGGATATAAATCCCTGCAGCGTATACAGATATATAAATTTCGAAATACGATGAATCTGTAGAATGTTAATGTAGAAATTATATACAAAGCCGTATAAAGCAGAATGGGACCCATGTTCGACTGCAGTTGCTCAAACATTTCACATGACTGAATTACCCACTGAGGATGTGGTTTTCGTACGTGGGAAGCTGGAAAATGACTTAAAAAAACTTATCCGAATATAAATCAAATTTATAATATTTTCTAAACAGTAGCGTCACGATCTCTAGTGGAATTGTTCGCAGCATATCTTTTAATGAAATTCTGCGTGACAAAAGCAACGTTTTAGGGTAACAATAAGAAGTCGATCTTCCCACGCTAAGCCACGACGCGACGCCGCCGACGCCTACGAACTACAGAGGACGACGTCGTACGAAAACAGCATGTTAAGTATTCTGCTACGTGATTCGTTAAGCGTCTATCACAAGGCTGATTGGGGCGATAGAATTTTTGCACGTACAACTATGAATCACCCTTTACTGTGGGATGAAATTTTATCAGTTCTTCTATATAGTTTCGTTATCCCTATCAGTCTGATCTGATCAAATTTTTAGAAGGCACTGACGTGTCTGTTATACAGGTTACGGGGATTCGCCTGGTGACAAAAATTTATGGTTGACAAAAAAATATCGTACGTAAAAAAGGCAACATGGCGGTTGGCTTAAAAGTTTGCAGAACAATAACGCAGCGAGAGGAAGCGAGAAAAGGTACTTAGAAAAATTGTAGTCATTCGTGATTCCCAACGGACGTGGGAAACGGATTACTTTACGTTGGATAATGGCAAGTTTTCGCGAGAAGAGACGTTTTGGAAAATTAAATGTGACAAAGAAGTGAATAATAGTCTGTATACATATATATTTTACTAGGAGGTCAATGAACGGATTTTGAGACAACGACGAGGTAGCTACAAGCAATTCCGGGAGTCTGCTGGAGTCTCGTTATCACTTGCTTGGCTGGTACGAATTTAGTGAAAACCGTAAAAAAAAAAAAAATTTAGAAAAAAAGCTGGTAGGTATTTAAAGAGGTTACCTCGTATTTTAAAACTTTTCTGAAATTACAAAGTTCCCGTTTCTCAGCGTATCCGTATAATTGTCCCGAGCGAATCACACTTTTATACATCGTTCCCGAAGCTCCGAACGAACCGTCGCGGAAAATGTTTCAGCGTTTTCAACCGTTGAAATGAATTTTTTTTTAAACTTTTCCCTTACATTAGAGACGTCAGGGTAACAAATGAAACTCCTGGAAGCCCCAATACGAATAGGTATACCTGTCTACCTATCTACGGCCAGAAACCTGAAACAGACAGTCTTACAAAGGAATTTCAAAATTCAGACTGGCCCCATGTTCTTCGATCACTCTTCTTCCAGAAGCTTTTCCGTAAAAAGCTCACCGCCAGCTTCCGGCACTTTTTTTCATTATTATTTCTGCTACAACGCGTCAGAATGTATAATGTAGCTTTTAATGTACCGATTAATACAAAAAAATTTCGCGTCTTATCCTCTAACCTAAATGTATTGTCGTAAAGAAAAAAATTCCAGTAAGAATTTCGTTTTATTTTCGAAACAAACGAAACTGTGGCAATTTTTATTATTTTTCTAATCTCAAAATCAGTTAGGTTATCAGTCCTATTCTCAGAAACAGACTATCCCACCCTTACGACTATACAACGCACATGTCGCGTAGGGAATCAAAGCCAAATGGGTTGTTCAGTCAATCCGGCGATTTCTGCTCCAAATACCAATCTCGAACGAAAGTCCTTGGGACACGTGAAAATGCGACGTAAGAAAATGCTTTTGTCTAGCCAAAAAAAAAAAGACAAGAAGAAGGTAAGAGGGTCATGTACCATAAGAGACTCAGTAGTAGCACAAGGATCCTTAAGGATAATGAAACCGGGAAAGGACGGGCTAAAGTACTAGAAAAAGGTTAAATGGATGAAGGATGGTCTAGAAATCCACAATTAAATCCTCACATTTTTTGTCTCTTTTTATCTCCATCACGCGTATACGACATCTTCCTTCTTTTACTCGTATCGGTCACTCCCGGACTAGTCCAGCCAATTCGCATCCTGCAAACTACCCAGCATTCGCCCCTTTTTATTTTTTGGCCAAACTCTCTTTCTCTTTATCTTTATCTTTCTCTCTTTGCTGCGAGTAAATTACGTTGGGAATATTTCTCTAGTGCAAAAGCTTATGGTCGTTTTATGATTTTCCTACATATAGTTATATACGCGTGCATACGTATAACCATGATATATAGATATACAATCAAAAAGTCCTAGCGGTAACCGAGGTTCACTCGAAACGTTCGCGAGAGCTTTGAATTTATATTGCAATTCTGAATGCGTTCTATCCGCGTTCACTTCATCGTGTAGCAGCATTCCAGTTTTACAATTTAATGAGCGTACGCCAGATACAAAATACTATTTTAGCAACCGAGCACCATGTGAGTCTCACACATAAATTTTTTTTTTTCAAAAAGACATTAAGTGAAAAAGGTTGATAATTGCATCGCTACAAAATTCCATGACAGTGTTTTACACAATAACCTATATGAAAATCGGTGCCCATATTAAAACCCATGTACGTTTACGTGTCATAAAAAATTTTGTTGCCGAGCTTGCAATCAGCGTGAACAACAATGCACGCGCTTTTAACCCTGTTACTACTTATGCGCTTAACGAGTTAACGAGCATCACCAAGGCTAAAAATCCGTGCTCGGTCGCGACATTATCCGTGATAAATATCGCACGCCGCGTTATGACTTTTTCCGGAGTAGCGCCCTGGCCACTGGCGCGCAAATGAATTTTGCACATTCGAAACTGGCCGTTACGCCAAGAACACGCTAATCTCGGCAATTAGAGCGCGCCATTATTCACACCAGTGAATTGTTCTCGAGTTCTCGTTTATCGGGTAGCATAGAAAGGGAATAAAAAAAAAATAATTAAGTGTCCGACATTTCACTTAGTCGTGGATTGACTCGAATACGAATTCGCTAGTTCCGCAAACTGCCGCTCGGCGAGTTAGTCGCTTCAAACGATAATTACCCGACTGCAGCGCCGTTAGCGGAGACGCTGTCTAACTACCGGAAACTGAGCCAGCTGATTGTTACCGTGTTTGGTTACTTGGTAAGGACTTCCGTCAGCTACCGATACTATACGCAGTTCACATTTTAGTTTCATTTAAGCTGCTCGAGCACGAAACTCAATATGGACGAAATGTTCGTCGAGGTCTACAAAATGGCCGATGTTCATGAACCGTGGAACAATCTTCTCTCAGGGTTTTCAATTCTATGACCGGTCAATGGGGATGCTAAGGACCATGTAGCTTCTCAATCTAGCATGAAGGGCGTAACTGATTTGATTGTGGTTCAAGGGTAGCCATTGAATGACGTCATAGGCCTAGTCGCATTCGATTGCCAACAGAGGAGCTATGGTATATGGGACGTAATTGAAGGTGCTGGAGTTCGAAAGAACATGTCAATAAATTGTAATGGGATCCTCTCGTTCTCGATCTAATGGAAACTACCTACACCTATATGAAATAGCTATACCAAAGAGAGTGAGTGTGAGAGAGAGAGATAGGTGGCAGCATCGTTGCTTCTGTCGCTGAGGTAAATCCAGGCGATTGGCGAATACCTAGAATAAGAGGAAAGAGTGGCGGACCGAATGAGATAAGCTTTGATAACACGTGTATCGCTGATTGATTCGTCTGGTCCCAACCCAGTTGGGTATCGATTTGTCGAAAGTTCCCAGCTCGTTGCCGCCAGATCACTTCATTAAGCTACAGCCTTGATCAACGTTATCTAACCCGAGTGATTGTCCGATTTTGTTAAAATGTTTAAACGCGACCCGGTCACACGAAATACATAGAATATTATAAGTATTCAAAATACAGGAAACATTAATGAAAAAAAAAGAAAAAATATTTCTAATTGACTTCATAAAACTACCCACGTGCAGTTATGAAATGTCAATAAGTAAACGTCACCAGTTGCATATTTCTCTGTTTATTTGACGCACAGCCCGAGTAAACAGCCACGTGGATGTATATCTGTATATGTATCAAGAAACCAATTAAACAAGTACGTATATGCAACTTGTGCTTTTCCTACACACGAAGTGGGATATAAATTATGTCGAGGCGTCTTGTAATTGGCTCACATTAACCGAACTACTTGCGGCAATGAGAACCTAACCTATCTTCGTGGCTGGTTGCTTGCTGAGCTTACTGTGCTGCCATCTTGGATAAGAAGAAGAGGATAGATTCTCAGCGAGGAGATGGGATTGCGCCACATTTATCCTCGAAATCCCAGCTTCCTCCTTCCTAACTTCTGCTCCTTATAATAGTTCCTTCTTGCTTCTCTGACTTCCTCTCTACCATCGGCACTTTATTCCTTTATTCCTTGCGCTCTGATCTCTATGAAATCCTAACGCGTTCATCTCAGAGATTTACAGCATCCCTATGTCTAGAATCGACCTGTCAACCCCTTTAACGGTCAATGCTTGTCTTTTTTTCTTTCTTTCTTTACTTCTATCTTCTCTCTTATTTTTTTACTCTCTCCCTCACGTTCCGTCACTGTCAACTTCTCTCTTTGACTTTTCTTTTACCTTCCTGATGTGTATATCAGTGTGGTAAAAGAAAAGTAACATGTATATGGTAATTGTAATCTGTTATATCATTTTGGTCCAGTGATGCATATTTCTTGGCTTTATCTATTATGCAAGGTGCTCAGATTGTTTTGTATGAAAGAATTTTTAAAATTTAATATTATCTCCTATGAAGATCTCGTGAACTCGGAGAACGTGGAAACATTCATTTACCCCTCTACCTCTCCCTCCCTTGCTCTACATATTTTTTTTTCTCCAGGGTCGATAGAATAGCGGAATTCAAGCAGCGCGAGACTCTGTACATAAATTTTTGCGGATTCTTCCACAGTCCATCGACTCGCGATTCATGGAGGAAGCTACACGGTGGGATTATTTGAATCGTAACACTGCACTTTTAATCATGCATTGAGATAAGAGGATTAGCGTAACCCTCGTCTAAACCTCCAAACCAGAACCGAATATCCCTGGCAATCCCATATTTCTTCTTTTTTTTTTTTTAACCTCGAAACCTTTACCCTGTGACGTCACACGCGGACGAGCACGATTTTAGGTTATCAATTTTATCGAGTTTATACCACATCGATTTTTCATATTTCAATCAAACCTTGGATATATTCTGCGAAGAATACGGGATGTCTCAGCTGGTCTGTCTAGAATATATTTTTATTGAAAAAGAAGCCGCGTGAAAAGTTATTCAATCGCCGAAGCGATCCGAGACCAAAATAATTGAATACGTGAACGAAAAAAAGTGAACGACAGATTTTTGAAGAAAAAAAAAAAAGATACGATCTTCCTCTGTACATTTTCGCGGCAAGCTAATGGCAAATTTGACACAGTGTTTATTTTTTTAAAACGACATTTCTATTTCATTACGTAGCTTTATTCAACCATTTTGGATTAATTTTTTAAATTTATAAATTCAAGCTCCTTCAGACACTTTAACGTGCATTTTTTTGGGGGAACTGATAAATCTGTAAATGTGAATTACCCTCTTGAGAGTAAGAGAACAATTTTTTTTTTCGTTTTTCGCTCTCTTATCGCTGTGTCCTTGGTGTTATCATTGATTCGAATGGTGGCACCAGCTTGCGACCATTTCCAGTTATGCACATAGGGGCGCCATGGCGTCGAGCATTTCAACAAAGGGAACAAAAGAGGCGCCGGATGAAGTATATATATGCTACGCGTATGTACAAAGCATGTACGTAGCTTATTGAAAGAGGAATGCTCTATGCTCGTACATGACGTGTGTTCTTTGAGCAAATCGAAACTGCGTCGAACAAAGTCAATAGTTTCTCGCGCGGGAACGAAATGAAAAATTGAAAGCTCTAAGTAAATTGACATTCTTACCATATTCTGATTTTATCTAATGAGGTCTGACAATTGGACTATATTTTATTTACCACTTCTTACCCAATATCCATAGTTCTACTGGTATACGAATTATTCATTAAAAATATACACATATATTAAATTTACAATATCAACGCTAGATTCTGACTCAAGCTCGAATAAAATTTTTCAACAATGCTGAATTCCTTGTCTTTATCTATACAATCTTTATGTAATAAAGACGCTTTTATTTGATCTTTTATTCATTATTGAACATCGATACAGTAGCTGTATAGAATTTTTCATCGATTAATAAAGCCAAAGGGAGCTTTCACAACGGTACTGCCAGATGCAAATATTTCTGGAAAATTTTCTGTAATACCTTAAAGGCAATTTCATTTATATACCTATATACTGTAAGTCTATCCTTTTCTCTCTCTTTCTCTTTATTGCCCTTTCTCTGCCTGCGCTGTGAAGCGAAAAGAAAGGGATTCAAAGAATGGACGTCGAATGGGTTACGAAGTGGATCCGGCTGAGGACGAAGAAGCAGTCCAGGAAGGAAGTGCAACTTCAGGATGCCGGAACGAGTTTCAACCTCAGGATCGTTTGATCCCATCCTGAGAACCCGAGTACTGGCTACTTACCTACAACCCCCTGTATTTTTATCCTTTTTCCATCCTCCTTTTTTATTCTTCTTGCTTTCCTTCCTTCTCTGCACTTTTATAACCTACTGCTTCTATCCTCGTTCTGTTACCTATCTTCGTCTTATTTTTTTTTTCTTTCCTTTTTAATATACCTTTTTGCTTTTCTTTTTTATTTTCTCTTGCTTTTCAATTCAGCGTATGACTTCCTTTTCGACAAACTACTAACATCAAGCAAGATTTCATCTCCAAATAAAATCTTCCTTATCAGTGAAATACGAAATCGTTCAATGAACCTTCGTTTATCTCGTCTATCTTTTTTAATCTTAAGGATTGATTAAAATTTAAAGGTCAAATTTTTATGGTCCTCGTAAGCTTTTTTAGGATGAGAGAAGGTTGAGTTGTATATATAAATATTTTTCTTTTTATCCGTATAATTAATGTTTCTGAAAAATTCTCTTGAAATTTTTTGGCTGGAATTTTTTTTATGCCCAACTATTTCCCCAAAAATTTACGACGTATGCGGAACGCGGGCTGAATAAATATATAGGCACATAATTGTGCTATAGAATGAGTTTGACAATTTTTTACCAGAATGAAAGTCTTTGTTTTATGAAAACCCTTGTCATTCAAATAATTCTTCTAGATTGAAGCAGAGTTTTATTTAATTCAGTATTTTATTATTCCTTGCCTGTTACCAATTATAATGCAAATTTATATGTATGTATTATAATTATACTCAGCCAATTTATATTCTAATATCTATTGTAACGTATTTTCTTAACTAGACACCGATAGCTAAGGGAACGAGAACTGTCTTCAAGAACTAACCTACGTCATCTTCGGCCGTCCACCCTTCGCCCACGCATCCGCATGCCAGGCGGGCGCCAGCCAATTATTTTTTCATCGAGAACTGACGCGTCGGTATAACCTGGGAGTTGAGGTGGAGCAGTCTCAACTTCGCCAAAACGAGAGATCTGACGGAATCTATCGAAAGAGACGATTGCTTAACCGATCCTGTCGCTTTTTGGGGACGCGTAACGAACTCGCAACTTCTACTCTGCTTGTGTCTCCGCTGGCGAACGATTTTAACTTTGCTCTAAAGCTCCTACTCCAATTGCTTCGCTTGGTATTTCAATTTGATGTTGTTCATTTTTTAGACGATGTTTTTCATTTGATTTTTTATAAATATTTGAACCTCGACATTATTTTCTCCTTATCGTACACATATCGACCTGTACCTCTTTACAGTTTCAAGAGAACAAGATTTTTTTTGTAAAACAAACAATGTTACGTTAAGTCAGATAATTTTTTATCGTGGAACGCAGTAAAAATTGCAAATAACAATATTTACCGTGTGCACTGTAAAATTTACTTGCAGTCTCTCAAAATATCATGTCTTATAAGCAATAAGTAATTTATTTTAGGAAATAAATTTTTAAAAAAAGTGTATTTCAACTCGTAAGGCAATTTCAAAGTGGATCAATAATTTTTATTTTACGTTCTCCATCTGCAAGTTGACAATCAGAAACGAAGGAACTGCAGCAACGCCTTGAATAATTATTCTTGAAAACCGTGCGCGAATAAGAGGTAGTCAAAATAGTACTAAAAACATCTCAATCCTCCAGACTCTACTATAAATATAGCTCTGCTCATTAAGTGCATTTTGAATGTGCAATGGAGTACGTGCATGCATATTGATCGCGTGGAAAATTTCCAAGGATTTCACGACCAGCCTCTCTTCACTCTGCAGCCTGAGTAGGTAATCCTCTTCAGTTTTATCCCCTATCAGGCCTTGCAATTCGCTAGCATTGCTGGCATGACTAGGTGGTAACGCATACGGTGGTAATTAAAAATAATGCCAAATGACGTATGAATATTGAAATGACTTTACCTTGATTTAATTTCCCTCCCGCATAAGTGTATCTACTATGCTTATCATTAATACCCAATTGCGCCACATTGGCGTGACGGTCCTTTGTCGACGGTTGCAACGAGATATAACGACCATGTCTATCGAGGATTGCGGCAACTTCGTTTCAAATTCGCAATTAGCAGATTAGACCTCTCGAAAGGACTCGAAGGACAATTAGGATGTAAATCTGCTAATTTAAGGCGAGCATCAAAGTAATTAATTAATTTAAATTATAGGACCTCTTGAACCAATTCCCTTTGACATTAGTTACCATATTTCTTTAAAATTGAATACTACTTCGATTCTAATTAAATTCTTTGTACATTTTTTTTTAAAAATAATTACTTATCCCTTGTTGAAAAACTATATCATTAATTACATTATCATCGTGTATAATGTAATTTGTTAATTTTCAAATAGAATGTATTAGGCTGTTAAATTGTACAATTCAAAATAGTTTGTTTTCTAGAAGAAATATTTTATTGTAAGTTCAGAGCCTGTTTAGAACTCCACTGGGCCGAATAGATTTTCTTAGGACCGTGACAAGGCCTCAATTTTCATAATAAAATTTCTATTTAGGTTTTAGCTCGATAAAAATATTTTTTCGCTTTGTTATTTAATTTTCTTTACATTTACATACCCAAATTTCACGACCCTTCCTAATGTAGTAATGATATTTGCATTGGAATCTCGTAACGCTACTGAGCAACATCTGCCTACAGTTTCAAACATACTAATAGGCAAAGCTGGTTAACGTAGTTTACGTAATTGCCTAACTTGTCCGCCAATTCGGAAAACCTTCGAGCCTCGAAAAACTACAGTGAATTATACAGTATTCCTAAAGTCTCAAATATTATCCTAAATCGCGTCCTAAGGCCCCTATTTAACCTTCATGACGATACCCCAAATTTTGGATCTCGTTCAGTAACCAAGTACCAGTGTACAAATCGTTAAATGAAACTGCAAGCTCTGACTTTAAATTAAGAATGAGTAAATTACCTGTATAAAAAGTGAAAAACGTCGTTTCAATAAAACTTGTATCTTTTTCGTAAAATAAAATAAAACAGCGACTCGCCTTGTCTATACGCTTTTTGATTTGACGTTCAAGCTCCTCTCGATTTTCCGAGTCTCTGGCGAAATTTCGAATTCAGCCAAGCAGTAGTCGGGCGAGTTCCTAAGAAAAACGCATACTGCATAGTAAAGGTGTCGCCTGCAGCGGATGAAGCTATGCAGAAATATTCATGTATCCGAATATTTTGCATTGCGGATCCTACGATGGTCGTAACGATCGTTAAGACTCGAATACTGCGAACTTCCTTCCTTTTAGCTTAAACGAAATTTCCAACTGCAAGCTGCCTATTTTATATATTCACCACAGTGCAGGAAGTCGGTACGTATAGTGGACGCAAGTGGTATTTTATGAGCTTGAAGTAAACGCGAAGGTTGCACGTGCTTTAGAAATTGCAGTTGCGACGACGTCGCGTCGAGTGGTAGTAGCTACGTCGCGACGCAAAATTGGAAACATCCCAATTAAGTAATAATACCCCGTTACGTTTCCATGAATGAACATGTATAATTCCTTAAAATCTTTTCCATTAATTTACTTCGTCTCTTTGACTTTTTGCATGCTTTACAAGAATCCGTTATCATTCCACGTTATCAAAAAAAAAATCTAATCAGATATCCAATCGATATCACGAAATCATTAATAATTAATTAGTGTGAAAAATTGAACTTTCACATTTTTTTCACACTTTTTGTCGAATTATTTGAAATTTCTTAAATAAAGCAAAATTTGAAATTTTTTTTTATTATCAATAATACAAGTCCCTAGTCCAATAAGTATCCTTACTAGTCTGGCATCTCCCATTGATAAGTATTGCGTCGAAGCTGCTTGTCTATATGCTGCAAAATGAATGGCTCTTCTGGGTCGATTCGAGCTAACAACGAAGCGCACAAGTATATCAGCAATGTACTTGTATACCGAACCACTAGATTTCACGAGAGGACGATGAGCCACTTCAACTCATTCAATCATGTGCAACCGCTTGGCCCGATTCAGTTCCATAGAGCTGGTGGTTATTACCCGATGTTCTCGACGGTCCTATACGAATCGATTTTACCATGTCGAACAATAGTGAAGCGTCCCCCAATTATTCTCGAAATGTCAATAAGGCCTTTGATTTCTAGCTTTTGTTAGTTACGAAATAAACATTGATAAGTCGATATTAGATAATTAGTATTTCCATTTGGCAATGTAAAATAATAATAATTAATTATAGTAAATTTATGACTAAAAGTACATTAAAAATTTATTATTCCTTGGTTAAGCAATTACAATTTTTCAACATTTTTCGAGGATAAAATCAAATTGATAATTTTTAAAAAATCATATCCCTTAAGAATTAATGTATTTGATTTACAATTTTTTTTTTTATACATATACTGATGGTCTGTTCAATGTCAAATCCATTTTTTACGTGTATCTTGCTATGATCGATCATGGAATTCTCATACATAAATTAAAAATTCATGTTATTTCAGAACTAGAATTTAATCTGTATGTCAAGTGTCATATGGGATAATAATAATGAAGTACGAAAATGATCTAGTTTTTATTGTGGGAGTAGACGCGTGGGGTGTCTAAAAAGTGCCTCGACTCAATGCTTTTCAAATGGAGAATAAATTCGCTGGACTGCTTCCAGGTTAAAATAAATAATATCGTCTCACTGAAAATCCATCGTATAGACGTAAACAACATCTACGAATGACAAAATATACGAGCCCTACTTGTTCGTGTAGAAAAGTTTGTCGACCCGAATGTTGGAACAAGTTTCTCAGGCATGAAATTAAGCTGGGTAAACACAGCAGAAAACAGTGGTCCTAACTGTACGAAAAGCGTAATTAGCATTTATCATACCAATTTCGTACATGGCAATAAAACGCGTGTTTAACTTTATGTAATTACTGATGAATCTCAATTAGTGTCCACGTCAAGCTCTAGATTAGCGGATACAATTTTTCGACAGTGACGTATCTTCTGCTCTCGATTTAAATTTCGTGTATATTATATATGTGTATTACATACGTTAATTTTAATTCTGTTAATCCATCAATTTCTGCTAAAATCATTTACCGTGTATAATTATACTGCCAGTAATTATAAACGAAATGAGAATACAATTTTTTTTTACAAATAATATACATATGCATATGCATATCATTAAACGACATAAATAACCCTTTAATTAACACAGCTCCATTTTATATGGAAAGCCAGTAGCAGATGATTTTTCACATGTCTCGGATTTACAGGGTTGGGTTGGGTTTGCTTTTTTTGTGGGGTCAGACCTACGGTGACTCGGACTCATATTCGGACACCATGCTATTTAAGAAATAGTATTATTGAATTTATTGTTTTGTAATATAATAAATTAATAAAGTACTAATTATAGTTAGTAGAAACAATAACTTTATTTATTTATTGCGCATAGTTTTTTGTATAATAAACGACAAACTAAATAATGTCAAGATTTGACATCGCAAAAATATTTGGACACTTAACGACCAATAATGTTTCGACATAAATAATATGTGTATTTTCGAGTAAATTATTAACATATTAATATTTTGTCGGATAACCCTTTTGTTTAATTACGTGTCGCAGTCGATTGGGCATATTGGTAATAATTTTTTTTTAATAATTTAATGAAATACGTTCCGATTCTTCGATTAATCGTCGCTTTAACTCTTCCTTTGATGTGATTGGAGTTTTTCGAATTTTCTTGTCGAAATAATCCCATAAATTTTCTATGGGATTTAAATCCGGTTGAAAGAATGTGGATGTAATGATAAAGAGTTTCACGTAAAAAAAAAAACCATATATAAATAAGGCGAATGGCAAGAAAAGATTGATTTTCGCAAACAATTTCTTCACAAAGAACAAACCTGGTGGAATGATGTTGTTTTCGTCGATGAAAGTAAATTAAACATCTTTGGATCTGATGGACGAAAAGTGGTCTGACGTAAGCCAAATCAAGAGCTTAATTTTCGAAATTTAAATCCGACGATAAAGCACGGCACTGAAAGTATTATGGTTTAGGGGTGTATTTCGTCGAAAGGAGTTTGAAAATTGGTTTTTATAGATGGAATTGTGGATGAGAATAAGTATTTAGATATTTTAAAACAAAATCTTTAAAAAAGTGCAACTGCAATAGACAATGAAATCACATTCAAATATTATCAAGATAATGATCAAAAACATAAAGCCAAGATAGTTCAGGAATATCTACTAAGCAACTGCCCCTGAGTGTTACATTCACCACCACATTCGCCGGAAAAAACTGTGTGCAATAAATAAATAAAATTAATATTTCTACTAACTATAATGAGTACTTTATTATATTAAAAAACAATAAATTCAATAATACTATCACAAACAATCAAAACGAGTAATAATTTCTCAAATAGCATGGTGTCCTATAATAATACGAGTCACTGTAATTATGGTAAAACTGTGTAATCATGGATGGAAAAGGGATTCGTGATTGTGCAACATCTACGCGGATTATGAAGCAAGAGCCAAAAGGGTGGAAGGACGGAAAGTACTTCCTACCCCGTATTTTAGTTCCACCACTTTCCACATAATTACCGTCTAGAGCGCGGCCGTCTCAGAGAAGAAAGACGCAATAATTATGTCCAGAAATTCTTGTCCAATGACTCTTGACACGCTCGATGACTTTTGTTCAAGCACTAGACTATATCACAATGTACTTGGTACACTGCGACCTTTGTTTTTTAATTACTACAACCCTGTTAATTAGACGGTGCTATTAATATATAATAATTCCGATAGCAATGAACCATTTGATTTAGCACGTGAATCCAGACTTGATGAATTTGCCAATTAGGTGTTATCGAGAAGTTGCGATCCAATTTCGAATTTATACTTTCATCAAACTAATTAAAAGTATATTGTCTGTACACGCTATGTTTAGATCCTTTCTAATTACAGTTTAATAAGCAACTAATTATTAATTGCTTCACGTACCATACAAAGGCATAGCGAAGCTTGAATATATAAAAATGTAATACGTTCCAAAATTGACTGCCAGTACTGGCAAGCATAGAAGTAATCAGCCCACGTGTTTTTTTTGACAGTTCGCAAACAATACAGTCCTTAACAAAACTTCGATAAAACTGCGTAAATGTATGTTAAAATAGAAAAATAAGATATGTTTCAATTCAAATGCATCCACGTACTTTATAACAAAAGTTGTACGTAGAATCACATGTGGATCCCTAGTTAAAGGGATTCCGTTGCTCTCGAACTGCCAAAAAGTACATTAAACACGTGGATCGATTATATGTCACTCTGATCTGTAACAATACTTTCAGTAACTTCAGAAACTTTTCCATAATTCGTTTAGATATTTTTATCACCCCCTCGAAATTTCGTCTTATCAAAAATGATCGTTTCTCTAATCATACTCAAAGAAAAAGACAGTTTTGCCAAAAGATGGCATAATTTTTTTTATGCTCTCCCAACATGTCGGATGGACACTTCCTTCCCATTGGTCGATGCCCGCGCTTCACCCCGAGAATGTACCGACTAACTTTCACGATCGCGAAATTGTATGCATACCAAAGCGACTCGAAACTTTTCTACTTTACGACACAGGGGATGGCAATATTTTGCGATCGAACAAACTCAGCATATTTCAAAACTCTCCAGCAGCAAGAATACGTAACGTATCTATACGTCGTTTCCACCGCAGAACGTTAAGACGGTTCACGATAAACTTTTATATGCCTCGAGTCGAAAAATCAATCAACTCTACCCCTGTGGAATTCCCATACGGTTTCCCACAGGACATCCTATATACTCTACGACCATAAACCCAAAATAGACACATACATATACAGTAGTAACAGGTTCGATAATCGGTAACCAGTTGCTAAATAATTCAGTGCGGTTAATCCAGCCACAAAGAGCTGTATACCAATGACAGGTACGCTAGTCGTCCATTACGACGTTAATCTGCATAAACATAATTAATGAACAAGAATATACAGTTTGAGAACCAATTGGTTCCCAATTCCTTCCAACGTAACCAGCCCTGCTTGAATCACGTGTAGTACCTTTGCAGGTTTTCCTAAAAGATTTACTGTACATTCCAGTACCTGGAATGTAAGAAGAAGAACAACGTGTCCTCCTCCTGTCATCCTGAGATCCTTCCCGGTATCTTTAGCTTCCTCCGTACCCTCGTTAAACCCGCCCTCCGCGTGACGTAGTCCTGGGACAACCGAGTCACAAGTTTCATTAATTAACCAAGGTTGAGTGAGTGGTGACGGCGGGAGAGTGTAGAGACGTGAGAATGAAAATGCACGAGAAAGAGGAAATGGAAGCGATGCGTTGGGTTAAGAAGTAAAGGGTTGAGCACGAAATATGTAGTACAGTGAAGGAACCTTAGGGTGAGAAGCATCAGAGAATATTTGAGGGTTGGAAGAGAAAGCATCCGTCACTTGACAATGGTAGGCACGTACGTACGTGGAACATATGTAATTTTGCATATACATATGTGTATGCATATAGACACGCGAGCACATGAGTTTCATGCGATTCGTTAATCTCGCTACTCTCATAACTTTTCTATGTCTTCGCCTACTGTTATACAGGGTGTTTTCATTAAAATCTGCTTGTTGGATATGTGTCTTTCGAGCGAGGTAAATTTGTGATTAAAGTTTCATGCGTGGGATTCAAAGCACATATGAGGTGATGGACACGAGTCATTTTCTAGGTATCCTAGTTTTGTACCTCGAAAATTATGTTGTTGTTCGGTACAAAGTTTGTTTGCTGGGTTTGTATAGAATTGATGGGAAAATAATTTTAATTCGGCTAGACTATACATAATGTTGGTACCCCAAGTTATGAAATACGGAGCAACTATGAACTGTGTGTCAGAGTTTGTATCGCAAAGGTCTTGAACCAGTAACTCCCTTGTACCCACGTGCGCCTCTCTGTTTACTTTAACCTAAACAACGGGTGGGACTTAGACATTGATTTCTCGGAGATTTCACGGAAATTCAAATTTACGTTTGTACTACGACTTAGCGACTAGTTTGGTTATGGAATAATGCCCGAAAGGGACGACATGAGGATCAAGTTGGTCCTAAGTCAAAAGGGTCGAAGGACTAGGGTGACCGAAAGTTCGTGAGTTTTGAAAAATGTGGAAATTTGCGTCTTTACCACTTAATCTTCTAATATTTTCGAATATCGCGACTGATGCTCGTGGGCAATTAACGTCTTAATGACTCATTTGACTAGTATGAATTAATATTACGTGCAATTTTTTCGCAAGAGAATCTTACTGGAATCTCAGTAACCTGGACTCGGCGTGCTCGGGAATAGGGTGGAGTATAAGTACGTGGGCGACAAAGATGAACAATACTTGTAGATTTAAAGGCTACCAAGATGGCGGCCTAATTAGGAGAAACGCGGCTTAAATATGAATGTCGAGCAGAAAGAGAATAGGGTCCTAAGAAAAAGGGCCAGGGAACCGAGTGTTACCTAACCTAGCATTAACCATGGGTAGTCCATGTAGCCCTGGGCTATTTAGTTCGTTTCTACTTCCTGTATACTTACAGTCAGATGGAAAATTACTGTCTACCCAAATTACCCCGTGCTCCACCCTTATTAGTTATTACATAACCGGACTCAGTGACTATGCTCGTTTAATGCATAGTTATGGTAATCACGTGGGTATACCTTAAAATTCATTTCTTCATTCACCATATGTTTGTCTCGTATACAAAATTAAAATAAGGAAATAACATCTAGATTTCCATATCGTGCTTTTCATGTAAATACAAAATTATTTGATAATCATAGTTTTTTTATCTTCATTCTTTTTTCACGTAATACATTTCGCATCCATTCAGAGAATCTTTCCTTCTTATTTCTCTCGTGGCTACTGCAGTATCGAAGTACTGATTAAAAATTAAAAATTGTCAAAGTTCATCAACCTTCCCTTTTCAGCAGCTTGTCATTATGTTTTTAGGCAGAGCTTTTTCAATGTTACTGGAAAATTATTTTTTTCTACGATTTATCTCAGCTTTCTTTCTACATTCAAATTATCACGTTGCATTTCCAATACTCAAACAGTCATGTTCAATAACGACACACGTGCTGGTTACGTCTAGATACATTTGTAAAAGTGACAGATCGGCGCCTGATGCAAGTTCTCGACAGATTGGATTTAGCGAGTATTACCTTAGTTATCGATTGAAATGCAGATCTTCAATTTGATCGATGAGATATCGTTGAATCGATAAGGCGATACCTAGCAGCTAACTTGATAAATATTTCCAAACCGTAAACTTCTTTTTTCCAGTTTTGCTATACGAATTCGTAGATGTTTATCGAAATATTATTATTATTCCTTTTTAATTTCGCTTCGTAAAAAAAAAAAACATTGTTAGTTTCTATAATTAAAAGATTCCTATTCTTTCGTACCGACAAATTTTTTGTTTAATTTTCTCTTTTATCGCCCTTGTTATTTTTCCTTTGATACGTCGATTCATCATATTCCTTTTATACGTGTGCATTCACGCCACCGAATGATTCTTCCATTTCTCATTTACTTTCTTTTATCAATTTTCTTTTTATCTTTTTTTTCATTATTTTACCTCACTATCCCAAACGCATACAGCAACGAATTGTTTTAGCGAATGGATTTGTGTTGCGAATGAAATCGCTGGAAGGAGCAGTTTAAAATAAATGAAACCAAGCGTTATTATTGCGGACCGTTTGATTTGCCGAAATAAATGTTTTATTATAATGCCTATTGTAATTTTGTTCAAATTCCAAATGAGTATCACTTTTATCAGGGTTATCAATTTAACGATATCAATTCGAAACTATTGTAGAATAAATTATTAGGCTCGATTAAACGTTCGTTAAATGAATACTCAACTATTCGTTTGAACATTTGTCATTAATCAACCCTTTTTAATTATGCGCTGTTATCATTATTGTTTTCCCGTTACCGTGATAACGCCGCGAAGGCTACTCCCCATTAGTTAGATATGGAGTTACTGGAAATGCGATAGGCGATTATTTCCCCACGATATAATCTACGCAAAAGAAAACTCAACAATGCATTGACACAGCAATACCTATATTTTATAGGAACCCATCGTAAACACTATAAAAATCCAAATATGTAATGCATTTTCGAGTGGAAGTTGAAAAAACCTTTCAAACAGTGCAAACAAGATCTCGAGTGGCTCGAAGTAACTCGATCAAGACTTTCCACGTGCACTGAACGAATAAGTTTCACCCGGACACTATCACAGCCTTTAGCAAGGAAACAGGGCGAGTTTGTAATAAAAAAAGTTATTTTACTTTTAAAAATAAAAAAAAAATATGAAAGAAGATTCTCGCTTCGATTTTTCCACCTTCCACCCTTTTCCACGTGTCCAGCTTACAGCTTAGTACATGGCAGGTTACACACAGTACCGTTTTTTTTATCCACTTCCAGCGAATCGCCATTAAACTGTCCAAGTGTCTTTCATTCCGGTACAATCGGTACAACAAACTTACAGTATTTCCTCGTGCAGCAACTGAGTGCCTGTCACTTGTACAGAGCTTTTCATCCGAACCATGAAATATGTGATACAATGAAATAGTATAAAATTTAATAAAAAAAAAATACTACACGTTTAGGTATTATATAATCTGATATTCTTGTTCATCTCAAATACATTTAAATTTGTTCTTGCGACAAAAGCAAATGTCCCAAGGAGTCTTACTGTATATGATAAACGTTGTCCTATAAGCTCGTCCAGTACTATTTGCAATGCTAAGTAACCAAGTACTGTACATGGCTTTGCTGGCTCTCTAGTTCGAACAGATATACACGGAGAAGGTGCAAAAGCAAGTGGTACCCAATTAGCGGTTGCACTGACATCCATCCCTAATTCACGAGAACTCACCCGGATTCTCGAGGTCGACAATTCAGTCTGAGTCAAGCAGACAGTCATCCCGCTTCCTCTTTCTCCATCACCCAACTTCCCTACTACTGTCTCGTGAACTCATATTTTTTCTTAACCCATCTTCTTTACGATCCCCCCTCCATTCACTTCACCTTTTCTTATGACTTTCCGAACGTTTATTTTCCACTCTCATTGCTGATTCTCTGAGCAATCCAATTCTCTGACACGGGTCAACCCCATCTTCTGCTCTTCCCCATTGGCTGGCGATATATGAGAAGAGAAAATTTTCTCTAATAATTATCGAGGATCCTTCATATCTCACGTGGCATTTTACCTGGAGACTTATTTTTCTCAAGGGACACCGTGCGAATGGCTCGTACGTGATGCCTCCTTTAGACATCGTCGGAACGTGTTCTTATAACCCTGTATATTAATCTTATCTGTGCGTATAGTTGGTCTTACTTTTTCTTACTTTTTTTTTTTCTTTTAACTTCGAGCCATTCAGATTACGGTAACCGTCTTCGAGCGGTAGACCATTCTTACGGTACAACCGTAAATCCTGTATATTTACGAGGGAGTCATTCTTTACTCCGTCCCTTCTCTTGGATGCCTTTATCGGATACGAAAGCCCTTACGGATGGCAGATCTTTTTAGCGATTGCCGTCTAGCCTTTTAGAAAAATGTGATTTCACGAATAGAACGAACTTGGGGACTCCGAGTGCCTAACGCTATGCCAAATTGTCTCTTGCGCTGATAAGAGAAACGATTCTTGTATTATTTATGTCGCGGTCGTTCGGTATCTTCACGTGAACCTTTGAGACTAGCAATTTTTTTTTTTCTTAAGTCTTATAAACCTATTCGCCTTTTTCTTTCGCAAAATTTTTAACCTGTAATCTTGACGTTCGTTTGTATTTTGTTTCAAAGGTTGACAGGCCTGCGTCGTTGTGCTGTATTTCTGTTAACAGTGTAAGAAGTAAGCAAAAGCGACTATTTAACACTAAACCTACCAACGAGCGGTCATTTGACCGTTTTAAAGCCAAAAATACGTTTATAAAAAATTGTCGGTAGGTTTAGTGGTAATAATTAACCTGAAAATAACCTCTCTTTTTGGTATGTCACTGTAGCAGCTACTCCTCGCTTGACAGCTTAGCGACTAATTAGTCGCTTTATATTAATTAACAATTCGTCACTTTATTACGTGGGATTTGGTTCTTTTGTCCAATGACAAAATTAACGACGGTCTCCGAGGTGCTTCGTACGTTTTATTATTAACGTCATTCAAATCCCTTTGTATATCCCTTTCTGAAATGTCTATCTTAAAATTTCCATGTTCTTCGTTTAACTTCGAAATTTTCCTCGCTATTTCTCTTGTCCCAAGTCCTTAGCTAAGACTTAAAAAAATAAATTACAAACTTCCTCGATCCATCACGTTGTATCACGGTCGAGTTAGCTACTTGTTCAAGGCAAACCCTTTAATTATAAACTCAAATAGTAATTTGCATCTGCTTATTAATATGCACGATTTTCTTAACTTCTCGGCTTTCCGTCCCGCAGTTCCGGAAATAAGCTTTCACCCACGTTCAAGCTGTGTCTCTTAAAGTTCCGAGTTTCTCGAAATATTATCATCGATTTGGGAAAATAATTTTGTTCTTATCTCATTGTCACTTTTGAATCATTGTTTTTATAACGCAGCATCTTTATCGGGTCCATAGGAAACTCGGCTGTTACACTGAAATGCTGATAATAATAATTATTGAAAATTTTCTGAAGTTGATCGAAAGGCGAGAAGGAATTCGAGATCGATAATATGGTCCATAAGAAGAGGCTGGTGGTGGAACAGCAGTGGACGGGTGAGGAGGTGGCAGAAGGAGGAGAGTCACTTCGCCGGAAATTACACTCTCCGCGGTGGAAGTACATCCGGTCCGGTGATATAAACGTTCGACTTCCCTCGAGGAACCAAAACCCTATCGTACTCTGCCAAAGTTCAACGTGCGCGAACATTTTATTAATACGATTCCCATGCGAATTTCTAAACTGACCGTCATAACTTTTCTGGACTCTGAGTAAGGAAATGAAAAAAAAAAAAAAAAAAAATGAATATTATAATTGGCCGTTTAATGGAGTCCGTGAATTGAATCAATATTGACGAAAGCTTTATTTATTTAAATTGCTACTTGGGATTCGACATATAAGATTTTTTTGGTTGATGAATTCTTTTCTTCGAAATTGGCAAAGTCTAAGCTCTCGGTTTAGGAGTTTAATGAAAATTGAAAATTTATATGTGAATATTAATTTTGTGATATTCAATTCCGGATGATTTATCGGCCAGGATTTATATAGTTATTTCTTTTTATACTTCAGGGGTAGGTATGCAATTTTAAAAGCTGAGTAATATTGGTCGATATATGAATTATTGCCACATTCTTCATGCATCTTCACACTGCCATAAAATTTAAAGATTGGATACCTAGATTTTAGATTTTTCGAAAATGAATCTTCGTTTTTATTTGTGTATGATATACATTATATAATATTTAGTATTATGAGTGCATATTGCAAGTGCAGCTTTTCTGCCACAGACAGAAATGAGAGTGTTTTTTAAAAAGATTTTTGAAAACGAGTATTTCGTCGACTTTTCACTTTCCCAACACGTTGTTCTTGACTAGTACGACCCAAAAATTCTGAAATAGTGCTGATTGAGATTTATAATCAAAACGAGAAAATTATATGAGATGAAGCCTTTAAAATTTTATGTTGCTACCACGAACCATTCACTGTATCACATCGGCTGCTCCTGAAATTCCAATCGGATTGATTTGATTTGATCGTAAAATCTGTACAAGAGGAAATCAGTATTCGAATACGAAAAGCTTTGTTCCGGTTTAATTGACTGATAGATAAAACGAAAGAATTGACTATGACCATAAACTGTGTAATATGAAATGGATACGGTCGACCTTTTGTGTTAACCGCATTTTCATTTTGATTGATCATGGACGTTTCTCATGAGACAACGTTTTCTTTGAACTTCGCAAAAAGTCAATGGATCATGACGGGTCACTTGAAATTCCTTATCTCGTTTCTGGTTCTGTGAGCTGATTCGCATCGTACGTATTTATCATTCGTTCGGTATTTCTCTTTATAATGAAATTCATAGGATCCACTGATGGGGATATCTACCACTGTGAATGAGAAAAATTAAGAAAAATTCATCAATTACAAAGATACCTTGTCAAAAATAAAAATTTCTTTTACTTATTATCTAACATTTATTTTCTTTCCTTTTAGCTCGTGGGTGGAGAATTCGACATGGAACTGAATTTTGTGATTCAAGATGCCCAAAACATCAGGCATATGTTGGAGCTTCTCGACCATTGTCCACCGAATCTTCAGGTAAGTCCCAAAATTTGTCATTAATATATTATAAATATTTCGCAGTTTCTGGAAATGAAATACCTATATATAAATATATACAGTTTGGTGGGGCACGAGAGCCGATAAGGGTCCAAAGAACTGATTATAACACTGGGTTTGTGTATATGTATATTTAGGCAGGTGTTGTTTCAGCTGGATCATCAGAAGCATTTTGAGCAATTTTATTTCATTTTTTTTTTCTTTGCGCTTACAGGGTTATTCATGCTTAACTTGAAGTTAGGCTCGTCGTTTGATTTCATTAAATTTTCATCCCTTACAACTCTTGATGATTATCTTTTCAGACGATCTAACGTTACTTGACTAAATGAGTGCTTCTGTTTATTCAAGTTGGTAAAGCATCAGAGTGTTGAAACGAGGGGCCATTAGCTATTGAAGCGTTGTTGAACGCAGGCTTGTTGAAATCCTATAACAAGCGAGTTACGCAATGAGTGTAAATTAAAATTAATTATACACGAATTCCGGCAAAATAAATGTACGCCGGAAGAAGCCCTAGTCGTTCGTGCTTCGTTGACATAAGCGTAATTAAATACCACTCGGCCGTTACTCATTTTCGACAAATGTAACGGTGCTTTTTGCCAGCATTATTCAAATTTCGAAAAATGACGAACGACAAATTTCGAGATTAAGACTTCTGTTATTTGTTCGTTACAATGAATAACCTTACTGAAAAGACGCAAATTCGAAATGGACGATTAAAATAAGCCCAAGTTACGAGCCTCCGTTTGATTTCACGTAATCCAGTTTTATAGTTTCCCTCGAAACCCAAAGCTCTTCCGTCAGCGATCTGTTTCAGATAGTGAAATTAATTGGACTTTTCGTTAAGTGACTGTAGGTACGCCCTAAAGACGTTTTTAAAATCTATTACCAACTTAACTTCTCTCTGACAATAAACGAACGATGAAACGTAACAAATCACTGACAAAATAACGACTGTAAATACATTTGTCGTTTTACAGTCATGATGCCATACAGTATAAATCCTACAAAATTTGCCAGGGCAGCTCGACCCTGAAAAATACACGTTTCACGAGTCAGCACGACCGGAAGTTGGTTTTCATGTCGCGAATTACACAAAGAAAATGTACGTATGGAGCCAGCAGCCACATATTTAAATAGGTTCTTGCTCCCTCGTAAAATTCAGGCGTAAATAAGCAGAAAAGCTTCTCGACAGTTATTATAGTTTAGGTTAGGTTAGTTACCGCGTAAAAGTGTAACTACTAAGCGCGCTTGAAGTAGATGTGTCAAGCGCAGAACCTTTACTCTTTAGTTTATTTTGTTCCATTGTGCAGTACCTGGAAACGAAACGTCTTGCCAAAATAATGTTGCGTAGCTGCAATAGAAATTGCACTCGGTATATGCAGTTGGCGATGCATGCAAAAGAAATACAAGTGAAGTAAAAAAAAAACCTGTATTTCCAATAGAAAATGTTGAGTTTGACATTGGCTATAAAAATTTGAATTCAACGATTTTTCGTGTTACGTATGTTCGTACTTGGGTTCAGTAGTAGAGGTTGGGCCTTCGCCAGACACCATTAGATATACATATCTACTTTGCTACTAAAATTTGTAAGTCAGTGAATACATAGGTTTCTAGTTAGTGTCGTTATTTATAGTGACTTCTTTGACATAAAAGAACTGATATTGGGGGAAAAAAAAGTTTTTTCAATAATTTTGTTACCGTATGTGGTCTATTTTGTCCATTTAAACAACTGCACCGCAGTGATTCTCTATCGCGTGAAAATTCGCGTGTTGACCTGGTGATAACAAGTAAATAATTGCTCCGTATTCGAAAATACGATTAGTGCAAAATAATCGTCAACTCTTTCCGCGAACGAAAACGAGGATTCTGTGTTAAATGATCTTTGCTTTTTTCTCTCTTCCACTCGCGCTAGACATTTGCATAAGTGTAACCATGCTAAAAGCTATTGCTTTGCTATACTCAGCGCATACCAGAAGTACAGGATACGTTTTTTGCATAATTTTTCAAAATTCGTTCGTGATACAATTATTAATTAAAATTGTAATTGAGGTATGCTAGAAATTTTGAAAATCTGTTATCAGTCCAATTTTACATTGAAAAACAGTAACGCAACATTTAATACATCTCTGATGTCCATCTTGTAAGTAGTAGCAATCTATGTACATTAACGTGGAAGACGGGTCCATTGGAGAAGGTCGATTAAGATGGAAGATGTTGGCAATTCGCCGGGTTCGCTGTACAAGATACGGGTTAAGTTCGTATAATCTGTTGGAGATCGGTTACATCGTTCTCATCTCTCGGTCGGCCAACTCATTGCAATGTTAATGCCGTTAAGGGAGTTTGTACTTCACAGAACCTTTTACAGTTATATATATCTATATCTTGGTCCTGTGTCAGCATCTGTCTATGTACAATAGAGAAAATATAATTAAACTCGGTGACGGTGGTGCCCTCTGCCAACTCTTGACCCATATTACGCTTTATATCAGTAAATTATGACCCTTTTATTGTTTAAGATAAAATTCAAATTTATGAAAAGCACTATAATATGTAAATAACTACCTAAATATTTTGGCTTCTGCGACTAAAACAAATAGTATTTATCTTTTATTTAATCTCTTTATTTTTTTTTGACTGGTTTACGAAGGGAAAACAAATTAAGAAGAAGGTACTATTGACAAGGATATTTTATCGAATTCAGTGACTTTTTTTTATTGGTAAAATTCATTTATGAGTTATTCGAAAACTTTTGTATTTTAAAAATTTTTTATTTCTTCTTCTTTTTGCAGTTTATCGTATAAAATGAATTATCTAATTAGAAGTATCTAACCTTTCGAAATCCTTTCTAGCTCCAGTTAAGGGTTTGTTTGCTGGTCGTTCCGTACTGTCAGATCGTCGTAGTCTTATGTACATATATACAAAGGAAATGATGTGAGCTTTATACAATATTTACCATAGAAGACTATGACGTATAGGTGCCCCTGCCAATAGACAGGTAGTAACTTACCGTTTACTGCAAATGCTAGTAAGAGTGAGCTTTTTCAAAATTTCCTTAAAATTACAATAGAAAGATACCAACGAGCAGATATCCTACCGTCCAGGATCAGAAATTTCCATAAATAAAAGCTCCATGACAATATTCTAAAAAAAATATATATGTCCTATCTTTTTGCAAAACAAGAAATCTACGACAGTGCAAATTGGTCGATGAGATTGTAAACAGTCACGATTGCACGCTATTAATCATCATTAGCTAAAACGTACTGCGCCGTTGCTCCTCGCTATTTTTGATTCCGTAAGGTTAATCCGATTTTTAGTGTCTTGGGGGAATGTCGTTACCCGAAGGGAATGACTTCGCCACGTGAAAAGCTTTCGGGGTGACGGTAGATTAAAATGGATGAGGGCGACCTCTTTGGCGGAGAGGATTGAAGAAGCTCTGAGGATGTACGTATGTCAGGGTGTGGATGAGTTGTCGTGACGGAGGGTGGAAATTGCGGTGATTGACAGAAAATCTCAACGTATAGTGGAATCACGAAAATGAGTATGTGTACATACGCATACAGGTATATAAAAAAGAGGATTGGACGGAACCGAACTTCGTTTGACACTGACAGACATTTTTTTTTTCAAATAAAGTTTTTTCATCCATTCCCCAAATGAAAATCTTTATGTTCGTTTGCTGTCGTAAGGTTCGCCAAAATTTTTTATTTTTGGAAAAAACTGATTTTTCGGCCGTTTTATACAAGCGCTACTACGTATTTGCATTGAAATATACATTTGTATGACGCGGTGTATCTGCTTGGCTATATCCAAAACCCGTGACAGGCGGCACTCTTGAATCTCATGAAAATCTCACTGCTGGAACACGTGCTTGTTCGTAATGAAGTTATTTGCAGTCTAGAGAATAATGCTGTTTCGATTTCGCGAATTCATGCAAATCCTGTGTCGCTGGTTCTCTTGTTTCTTGAAGTAAACGCGATTCGAATACAATTTCGAATTGTTATTTGTTATATTCTTTTTGCCATATAATATTTTCGTGTTATCATTCAATTCGATAACACTGGCTCGACCAAGTAGTTCTTTATGATTGACATTTATCATTTAAAAAATTCTCATTCACCTTCCGTCACTTTATTCAATCGATGGGACGATTGTTGAGACAAGCTATAGGTATATGTACACGTAATTGATAAATTTGATAACTCGTTAGTAAAATTTTTTGTCGATTTACTTCATTTTATAATTCCACTTGTTCTTGAATATGCTGCAGTATTGTTATAAAATATATCGATGAATAGCAAATTCGTCTGGGAAACGACTGGCTACGTTTTATCCGGTGTTTCACATCGTTCTCGCAAATTGACAATTCGGATGAAATCCGATCGGACGTGATGCTGAACTTGTAGTGGCATTTATATATGATTCAGGGCTGGAATCAGAATTTTTTAATATAAAATCGAATTTTTTTTTATATGGAATGTACGTCCGACTGGTGCATTGATATTCCTGAATGATTTTTCATTTGCGCTACATTATATCTAGACTGAAAGTAACTAATTGGTATGACATTTGAGTGGATAAAGGGAAAAAATTACAAAGAAAATATTAACTGTCCTATGTATATTTTTTATTTCTATTTTTATTATTTATCGTAGAATTAATTGGTTACAGTCCATATATTTTTCTAATTATAAACTATGCATGGAATGAAAACTCATATGGTTTTCCTCTAATTAAAAATTAATTATATAATTTGAATACAATACGAGGATTTTATTCTTATTGTAACTTCATTGTTCCTATTATGTGGAAACTCATTAATTATTAGTTTGGTCTGTATGCTTTTCATTACATGTTCCTACTTCTTCCTATTACATGTGTATACATATGTGTATACATATATGCTTCTATATTTTTTTTATTAATTGTTTCGCTATACTTTATATAGACTATTAAGTGTACTAAACTTACGTAGCATGGATATTACACGGACTGTGTCCCGCGGCGTTGATAAATTGTTCAGTAAATTTTATAGCGATGTTGACTATAGCTAAATCCACATGTGGTACATACTATATGTATCATACAACTTACAAAATATATACTTAAGTGAACCTTCCTAAATTTTACAGAAATTTTGTCTCTGATATTCAAGTGTCCAAATATTTATCTAAGATATTCACTAATAATTATTCGCAGAATGAAAGGTTATTCATGCACTTAAAAAATTGCACGTGAACTTCAGGAGGATGTAGAAGTTTTTAGTTAAAAAAAAATCTTTACTCGCATAATTTTTTTACTCTCTACCCCACTGTATTTTCATAACAGCAAATATTTTCCCACGGTATCTGAAACCTTTTCGCAAATTCGCCATTCAGCTGTATGCAGATATAAAAGTTTAAGCTAAAGGTATGTAATATTTGCCAGGATCCCGACAGACCTAAAGAATGATATTGATATTTTGTGAAATTCAACGTCAATGATATTTATTACTATCACAAGATTGTATAAAAATGAGACTTTTTTTATCGCGAAAAGAATCCGCACTCCCATTCATTAAACATTTAGATACCACAATAAAACGACATATGCCTATTGATAACAAGCAAGAAATAACGTAGAATGAATATCCACCGATTAAGTTAATTTTTAGACAGTTTTATAAAACATCGATAAAGTCCCCGAATTTTATGATCCTAATAATTTATTCATCCTCCTGAAATAAGGTCGTTCCTTAATGAGTGTCTAATTGATATATTTAAAAGAAAAAAAGTTCCTCCCTACATATTATTCGCGCATTACGGAATATTTCTCCGAGCGCAATTTGTCTTTCATAAAATCTTTGATAAAAAAATTACATTATCACTCCTGGATCTTCCAGACGAGAACGTAACTCGATTCCGTGCACTCGCATGAATTTTGAATTGTACTTCCCATATACCATACAGCGTGAGCCGCTATAATAGGATTGTAGCAGAGCAGCGAGCTCGGCTGTACCTAGAAATTCCCCCAGCTCATGCTGTAGCTCTCAGGTAGTCTCGGTAACAATTACGCGTCATCGTAACCACCACAGTGAAACGATCTACGATGTCATCCGCGAAGAACTCATTCAAATAAGCCTCAAGTGCGACTAAAACGTTACCACGTTTACCTCAGCCGAATTCACAATTACTCGAATCTGCCCGACACTCTTTACGCAATTCTCAAGGTTCAATTTGCCAAGAAACGTAGCCACTGTACGATTGGAATAGAAACGCGATAACGACCGAATGGATGAATCGAAGAGGAAATAAACTTATAACCATAATGCAAAGGTACAAGAAATATCAAAGCAACGAGGTATAATTAACGATACGGATACAACCCTTAGGTTACTTTAGAGAATATTACGCAAGAGGTTAATTAATTCAATTTTTTATATAGATTGAATTTGAACCGCGCTGTACCCCTCAATAATTAACGTTACTCGACACTATGTAATTCGACTGGAGGAAAGAGTCTGAAAGTGATGTCACCGAGAAGGAATCGATATACAGGGTGCGTATTTCCGTAATGTTAAACTGACTTATAGATATTAGATTTATTGGCGAAGCTGGAGGGGGGGGGGGGGGGAGATTGCGTGCCTTTGAATGATAACGGAACGGGAGCGCGTAGGTACTGGCTGAGTTCATAAGAGATTTGATGTGGTTACGCCGCTGCGTGAGTGGAATATATTGATTTATCACCGTTCGTCCGCCCCCGTCATGGTTACTACCCACACGCCCCTGGTTTCATTCTGGTTTCACCCTGGTTTCACCCTGGTTTCACCCTGGTTGTGTAACTCTTCACACAGCCTCTCTTACTCTCTCACACCCACTTCCTCTTTCGCTCTTTGGTTTCCTCTTCCTTTGACATCCGATTCGCCCCAATTCTTCGTTCTCGATACTTCATTCCTTCTCTGTTGACTATCTCTTTTTTGGTCACTTGACATCATCCCCCCCCCCCCCGCCCCCCACAATCCTGCTTGCATAACTTATTATTCATGTTAAGTCTTTCGTCTTTCGTTTTGAGTTTCTTTTGGCGTCGGACTCTTAGCTTTAAGTAAACTGATACTTGAGAGGAGAAAGGAGGGTAGGTCTGCTAATACACGTTTCCTTCAAGGGACGTATTTCTTGTATCAGTTGTAATCTCGAGTTTCGTATCCAGAATTTTTCGTGTCCACGTTCGCTTAGGTTGGCACACTTGGTTGTGTGGGCTGACAGTTGCCACGAACCTAAAGAGGTTGTCGATGGCTCAGGAACCTGAAGCGTTTTCCGTTGAACGGAAAATGAGAAATGGGAAATCATAAGGAAAAAAAAAGATGAGCTTCGTATCGGTACGACAGAGGGAAGATCCTCTTACTAGGTTGGCAAGTCTGATCGACGCAGGGAACGTAAACTAGTCTGGAGGACTTCACGTGATTTCTTTTGGCACCCCGTTAGAGCACCGAT
>JARQSW010000871.1:194486-229093 GCA_030142375.1 Calameuta pallipes
GACACATTTATCCTAGGGATAGGCACTTGATAAGCGAAAGGTCATTACCAAATTTGACAGTGGAATTAAATTTTTGGTGAATGAATGTAAACTACTCTGGAGTACTTCACGTGATTTCTTTTGGCACCCCGTTAGAGCACCGATGACACATTTATCCTAGGGATAGGCACTTGATAAGCGAAAGGTCATTACCAAATTTGACAGTGGAATTAAATTTTTGGCGAATGAACGTCCTTTTTAACGAGGTTTGACGACGCTCGCACGGGTCAAAGGTGAAACGTAGGGCTTAACTCGAAGACCTCCGAACCCTCTTCGAATCGAGACCGAAGATGGAGCCACGTGCGTATGGGATCCGGTGCGGCGAGAGATAACGAGAACCTGGGAGTTAGAACTGAAGGCTAGGGATTACCTAGTGTAAAAAGTACATAGGTATACCTATACCTTTTCGTACCTAGGAGCTACGAAGAAAAGCAATTAAGTTCGTTCTTACCTACGATTCTTCTCGGGCGGCCTTATTTTTAGCTTGTGAGGAGATTCCTCGATTACGACCCGTAAAACAGGAGGCTCTGTGAGGAAGGTTCGTGAGTGCTCCTAAAAGAAGGGACAATGTGTGGTAGATATAGATATACCTTACTGCATACTTGTTATAGCTACTTAGCTATGTATCTCGAACAAAGGCAATTTTACTCCAGTATCTAAGCTCAGAGTTGAAGAGGAAAATGAGATCAGTTATGTGTTTCACCTAGTAGAATTATTTACAGACCCTAAATTTTGTAAAAAAATTATCAAATTTCTCACGATCCTCGTACTTGCCGTTACAGGGTAAAGATCTAGATTCGTACGTTTCTGGGATACTCGTGAATAATTTTGTGCGTACTCTACATATGTGTATATGTTAAATATATTTGTTTTGTATTCTATAGAATTTCGAGTGCCCTGCGGCGCAATGCTGAGATGATAAAAATTGCCCTGAAAATTGCGTCGTTTATTAAGACCAAAATATTCTCGCCAAGAACGTCATTGTCAGGTTCCTCTTTTACAAAAGCCAAAAAGCACAAGAAGCCAGGAACTTCTTCCCTTAAGTTAGATCTCGGTTGGAGTCTTCGACGCAGGACGTACTTCAACTAACGGAGTACAAGCCTGCAGCATGTATAGCCAAGAACCTGTTCAGGCGCAAAGTTATTACATTACTAGGAAATTTCATTATGGGAATCGCCCGAGGTGTTTGAAGATTCGACGCAGTCTCCCATCTACTGTATCCCTGATGCGGAGTTGCCAGAATTGAGATACGATACGTAAAAAAAAAATTGCCATTTGATATCTACAGGTTGTCGATTTGGTTTTGAATTCCTATTCCGTTTCCCACATTTGCTGTTATCAGTTGTCATTTTTTTTGGGGTTTATTTTACATTATTTATTTTTGGCCTTTTAAGGTTATCCGAAATTTTATGTCCAATCGATCCCATTTGGACTTTACCTAAAAATTCGATATTTTTTCCCCATTTCGGCGACAGGCTGACCCATTGCTTTTTTTTCTGACGTGAACATTAGTATGCACCCCACGCGACTGACTAATGGGTTTCGTTCGACCCTTTACTTCGTTTAAAGATATGGCGCACGACCCCTTAAGTGACAGACAGTCCGACAACTTAAAATATCTTTAGCGTTACTTTAATTTCACTCCAGTTGGTGGAAACGTTTTTCAAGAATCCCGAGTGCAGTTGGTACCATTCACTGCTGACTGTATACATGCATATATCTGTATAAAGTCAGTCTAGTAAGATTGCGACAAGTACGATTAATACGTCATTCTTAAGTTAACTGTGAATTACACTTGACAAGGTAACAGGAGAAATTAAGATTAAAGTCAGATGACCTTCTCGTAAAGATATAAAAGATCAGAGATCCTTTAGCTTCGGATAAATCTGTGTTAATGACGTAAAATTTTTCATGATTTGCACATCCCGCCAGGAGGAAAAAGAAAGACGAGAGATAAAATGCATGCAAGATCAAGACCCACCTAGTTCCCTTCCACACCTCGGTGAAAGGTCATCGAGTCGACAAAAGTCCTGGGGGTCTTTTCGAACCCGCTGAAATAGGGGAGCGAAATACGAGAAAGCGTTAACGCCTTTACGTTAAGGGGGCGGCAAGCACAGATGAAAATTATGCTGACACGTATAAACAATGCGCGAGGCCGACCCAGCGGGATTCTCGAGAAGGGTCACGATTATGTAGTTTTTTGAGGTCATACGTTGCGACTAACCCGTCTCGGAGTATCTAGAGAAAATAATGTTACCAACTGCCAAAAGCATCTACCTATCAGGCGTGACCTCAAAATTGCCACAGACATATTAATATTGTACAAATAAATTCCCCATAAGTAACTTGGTCATCTTTGGTCAAGTCTCTCCGGAATGAACTATGAACAGCATGAACCTGGATGGTGATAAGTTGATAACAAGTGCGTGTGGTACCTGTCAATGATGTTATCGTGTACGTTAATATGGCTGCGTTCGTGTAATCACACTGGTCTCGTTAATTATAAGCAGGTAAATTAGTGCCGGCTGAACGACGGAAGAATCGATTAACAATGAGGAAATTGCAGGAGCTTTCCAGTCGCCTACCAGGTCGCTTGGCTGGTTGGTTGCCTGCCAGTCGGCCGTCTCTAGGGATTTTAGCAGCTTTTCAAGCTCGTCCCACGAGGACCAGTGAATTTTGCGTATGCCGTAAGGGAGAGTCTGGCCCTTTGGACTGGCTAAGGGTTGGGCTGGGTTCGAGCGACGCCAGACGATGTCGATATGCTGATGAGACTTTAGTTCCACGTCATGCTCTTCCGATGCCTTGTTCTTTTACCACCTACGAGCAACCTAAATTATCTAACCTATATCCTAATATGGTCATTCGATGAAGGAATCTTGACCTTATCTCTTTGGTGTCCTTCGGGGTCGGCTGGCTCTTTGATTCACATTTTTCATCTTGCGATCCTGTTGCTTGGTCGCCTTCGAATCGAACTGCTTATTGAGATCGTTTCGCTGTTATCTGCGTGACTTTATTGTATGATATTATTAATGCAGTTCAAGGGTCAAAAGTTCGTGAGTTCAGGACTTGCTTTTATCCACTGACTGAAAAGTTTTACTGTGGAGTAGATGTGAGCTTATTTCTGCCATGTGAATCAAACTTGTAAGCTTAAGGGGGGTTTGCACTTTGTGTCTTCTCGCGGAGATGCCACTGTTCCCTTTCATAAATTTCATGGAAATTTACTATCCTGCTGTTTCTGTAACTGCATACCTCAACACTTGAAAGTTACTGCACTGTTGCTCGCTTATTAGCATTTCATAGAGTAATGCACGCTGTACTAGTATCACCTTAGATCTGTGTATATAGTATAGTTTGCATATTTTTATTGTACTATTTTTTTGGATTACAGAATATTTTTGTTTTGTTTAAATATTATTTGAGACTTTTTATTAATTGAAACCATAGCTACAAGCGGATATGACCTTTTTATGGTTCTATATGTATACGTCATTGTTAGATCCTGAGATCACGTCTTGTTAAATCAAGCTGCTCTGATTTTGAATTATCTCAAGAATGCGAGATGAGTATAATTCAGTGAACCGTAAGTTCTGGAATGTGCTAGAAAATCGCGGAATGTCGAAACTCGTCCTGTCTCTGATATTCGCTTCCCGCTTGCGAATGACGGAAGAAAACGAAAAAGGCATTTCTCAGGACAAAGTGACGAGAAACAAGACGACTCACCAATGCGTAGCCCAATCGTAGGAGACGCAAATGAGAAACGATGCCGTTCCTTGGAATTTCAGAGTAAAGCTGCGCGAAGATCTAGCGAAAGCGCCAGGTGAAGCCTGCTTGAGTATTCCATAGCGGAAGTGAGCTTTGATTTGGGGATTTCGGACGATACAGGAGAAAAAGTTTCTATATATGAAATTGCCTTCCTTTGTCAGTTTCAACAATATGTATATATAGGACCATTTTATGTATATACAATATATTACCTAACTTACATAGACACGCTACGTGTACAGGATATCTAACCAGATAGGCATAGTAGATTTTTTTTCTGAACCCTATGTTACATAATCAATGCGAATTCGATAAAATTTTATATCCATATAAAACTTCGACTCGATCTTTCAAGACAGTTTTCAAATTTCTCAGAAGAAAGATTCATCTTGATTTTGCAACGGTGGCCTATCGGATGTAAAATGTTGGTACGACGATGATCTATTTTATTACCGATCGTCGGGCGACGAGAGAAATGATTCTGCCAGGATCTGGTATGAATGAGGCGGAAATTCCAGAGGCCTGACTTGGTCCAGCAGTAACGGGTGACAATAACGAAACTAGGGATGGCAGCAGCAGCGGTAACGGGTAGGGGTAGTAAAAGTACGGCGAGAGGGATGCCGCCCATGGCGCTGGCATGCAAGGCTAGGCTTGATTAAGGAGTCGCGATAACTTTTAAGGTATGTGCAATCGATACCCACGACTACCCTTACGAATTTCTCCTTCGTCCCTCTCGGCGAAGTCTTCCGCTTTCCTTCGTTTCCCTTATCCGCCACTTCCGGCTTACTTTCCCTGGCAACCCTTACCACTCGCAAACTTCTCACCCTCGAGCTTCACGAAGAACGTGCCAACCAGCACCCCCCGTTTAACAGCCACGATAGCGCTTCAGATTGTGCAGTACTATTTTCCTCTGTGAGAACCCTTTCCGTAACACCTCTAGCTGCTGCACCCTTAAACCCTATATATATATACTAACTACCTACTCTACAGATTTACCCAGTTCAGGATACCATTCCTGAGCTTATCTATTGCTTTATACGAAATCGTAGCTTCCGGCTGAAACTGGCCCTTTGTCTACATTCCCACTCTTCCCGACAGCGGCTTAATTGATGTGGTTTTATCAGAAACTGCGGTAGCTCGAGGAGGGGGATTTCCCAAAATAGAACCCTGGGCTCGAACTTCATGAACTGTTCAATTTTAATTTTATGCATCCTGTATTCACAAAGGGAGTAATTTATTACAGGTCGAGGTGACTGTGTCTGTATATACAGTAATAGGGGTTGGTACTGGTGTCGATTTAGGGCAATGATCTCCCAAGAGATTGGCCACCTCAGAACATGGTACATAGACTCTGTTTTTCTCTTTCTAACTCATAGCGTACACGTAAACTTGTTTCTTTGCCGTGTAACCCCGTTTCGCAATGTTTTTACCTAGAATGAGTTATTCTACTTTCCGTCCTTAAAGCCGTTTGGGTTATTCCTCCTGTCCATAGGTAACGAGCACCGTTGGGAATGCACTTTTTCACTTGCATGTGTGCTTCTGTGATTAAAGGGATTCGCAGGTGTTTATATGCTATACTCTGTACAGAGTAATGAAAAAAAAAAAAAATGGGAGCGCACTCGAGCTTTTGAGCTAAAAATATTTTTCATCCCTATACGATTTTTCGTGTCATACATTTTTTTTGGTTCGAAATGAAATTTGGCTTTCCTGCTTTTAGTCGACATTCGGTACGACCGGCGTCATGGAGGACGTTGACGTCCACGCAGAAAATCTGTAACGCGAATATGAATCGTTTTTTGATGTACGTTTTTTTTTTTAGATACGATAGTGCTGTCGAATTTACGGTTGTTCCTTTAGACAATTTAATACAGTAGTTTGGATGTGGTTAGGACGCATTTCTATGCAGATTGCGTAAGCGTGACGCTCGTACCTTTTTTTTGTGCAACGCTAAATCGCTCCGTAGTAAACTTTGACAATTTGCCACGCCATTATTGGACCCTGTCGTTTACCCAGAAGTTCTCTTTTTGTCACGAGCTGCATTTCAATTCGAAACGCCCGCGCAATCCTGCAATAACCGATGAATGCTCGATCCTATATCGCTCAGTTCCATTTGGCGTTTTCAAGAGTTTCTCGGGCTGTGAGAATTTGTACGGTGCATTTTTGTTTCGACTGATCTCCGCCAAATCCGTGAGTTAAATTTAAGCTTCGAAAAGCTGCGTCGCGCAGCTGTACGTTCAGATCGAGGTTACCCGATCCTATACCTACATCCTGTATATATTCCGTAATACCGTCGTAGAAAATTTTCATCGTCCACAAAATTTACTCGAGATGGAAGAAAGATTTTATGCAAAGCACAGGAAGGGATCGTGGCAGCATTCAAGAATTTTGAAAAGGGTGAGCGGACCGGCGTACGCAGTATTTCTCACGGATACTCTTACTGCTTCCGGATGCCAGGGAGAATATCATATGTGGACTATAGGAAAAGTTATTTCATCCCTTCGTGTCTTTATAGACTTTATATCAACCAGTTCAAAAATTTCGGTCTTCCGGTTTTTTAAATACACAAAAACTAAATGTTTTTTTTGCTGAAGTTTCACTGATGTACGGTAAAATAATTTTTTTTTCCGTTTTTTTTTTCGTAAATTTGACTGATTCTAAGAAAATTGTACGAAGATATAAGCACGAAAGAAATTGTGTTTTCTTGCGTGACGATAAAATGATCTGCGAACTGACAAGCGTAATTTGGCGAAATTCTAATTTGATTTGCGCGTTGCGCAATGCCGTCAGTTTCTAACGCTGCAGTCGAAGCCGAAGAAAATCTTGGGATTCGTTATCTCCGTGAAAATGCTGAAAACCCAACGCGATTACGTTCTCCTGACCCTGAGCTTTTTATCCAGGAAGCGTCGAAGCAGGCAAATGACGTAGTCAAGGTTATAGCCTAGGACTCTTCAAGTGAATGTGATTTAGCGTCCTCTCAAACTCCCATTGATCTTGGGATTTGCACAGGGCTAAAAGATGGCTGCTCGTAGCATTCGTATACCTACAATCTTATATGACACGACGAATACTTTTTTATGTTAGAAATTATAATTTAAAAAAAAAAAACTAATAACAAGGATCTGACAGTCGACAATATAATAATTTACTCATGGACTGTACTCAAAATATAATACAGACACGTACGTTAAATTTTCTCACATGCTATCATCAGTTGCCGTGTCAATAGTTCCGTGCACACTCCAAAAACCGTACACCGATATATATAATTTGACTGTGAACTTTGACCTGGCAGTAATATCGTAGGAATATATACATTATTTTCCTCTTATCGATACAAATGTCAAATTGAAATTGTACGTATAAAGAATGTCTGTCGGTATCTTCAAAGCCCTTATATTTTCAATAGCCAAAGTAATTCTTTGCCTCTGAATTGTTGAACGTGAAATAGTTGGTCGTTCATTATTTGGGGATCTTCGCGTATTCTCTTTCCTGGATTCTCTTAAACCTGACTTCCATCTATAGATACCTATATACATACGTATAGCTATACAGGGTTGCCAATTCTCCATTCCCTCATAGCTGCTACCTCTTCCATCGTGTTCTCCACCTCCTTCGCCTCTATCAATTACTGCTCGCTCTAGATACCACCACCCAATCTCATCCCGACATTGAATTATCGGAATTCCCGGAGACGAGTTCGTTGGAAAAGGGTGAAACGTCTCAAAGGACACCTAGTCGAACATTCGCAAATTTTATTTCGGTAATGCTGACAAGGACGAGATTTTGGATTGGCGCACAAAAGATTCACCGTGATAAGTAATGATTGATTTTATTTCGAAACAATTTTTTTTTCCACTTTTTATCGGTCTAACCTTTTCATTTGCATATTTCTTTTGAACACGGCTTATGGAACCAGTGGTTTTTTCGAGTCTTTTTTTTTTCTTCTTTTTCTTCTTACCCAAATATCCATGCGAATTATACACTCGGGTACACGCTACACACTTAGTCTCAAATTCGTTAATGACTGCCGAATATTTTAACCTCTCTGGTACGTTAGGAGTAGTAGTTTTGCGCGTGCGTTATCGCTCATCTCACTTTTTATTCTTGAAAGAGAAAAAAATATATACCACGTCTTATCGCTGTTTCTTCAGTAAATTTTCATACAACTGTAACTGTCAGTGATAAATATGTATACTGATTCATTTTTAGAGAGTATGCTGCTCTCTGCGTAAAATACGTACTACGATGTGTTTTTGATGGACGGACGGTGACAGTTGATTTGTTACTTTCAATTTGTGAAAATGGAAGTAGCGTGCACTTTTCGTTTTCGTTTTGTCAGATTTGTTACCTTTCGTCATATGGGATTTTACGTCACTTTTCAATTTGCATATAACATGAGCGAATATGATGGTAAATCGGAGCAAGGTAACATCATATTCCCATTAAGAGGATTGCTTTTGAATTTTTGACAAAAATTCCCGTTATTTTCGATTAGATATAGTAGAATAATTGTAAACTGTAAATAAAAAGGCTTTAACGATATATAGCATCTAAGACTATTTATATCTTTTTGTGTTTTTTCTTCATATTAAACCCAAAATTACGATATCTTCCAAGCAATTTCCGTGCCACGAAAGAGAGAATGCAAAACTGGCGAAAACAATGTTGCAAAATATTAGCAATATTATCAAAGCGAATGTGAATACTGACAATTAAAGGGACTCTAACGAGAGAATTTCAGTTTCACGAAAAACTGGCTTCTCACCTTATAAATCGTATTCAAATTATAATTAATTAATTATCGTATATTGTATAGCGTTTTCAAGTCACTTTGAAGCTTGCGGGTGCTCCTTTACGTAATGCCTGAATGTCTTTGAGAAAAAAAAAAAAACAGGTGGAAATTTATACTTTAACAATGAATGTAATTGGCAGGCCTATTACGGCATCAAGTTTCGGGAAAATATATTTTTCAAAAATGCCTGTTTTTCTCGATTCTACTTAAATATCAAAGGCGAGTGCACAATAAACGCCCTTTACGCGTCGAGCGAAACATCTGGCGTCCTATTATGCGCTATCGGAAAAAGTCATTTGGTTATTCCATTTAAATCCACCATTGATCTGACCCTATATATTTTTAGCTTTCTCGCGATTTCTTTAACGGGATAAAAATTGCCCTGAAGCAATTTGTTTCGAATTTTCCGCCCATGGCTGGAGTTCAGGTGCTGAAGAATTGAATGAGGGAAACTAGATAATATTTACAAGTAATTTTGGTTTTTGTCTCTCTTTGGTTTCTCTTCTTATGACAACAGTAGTTTCCCGTTCTCTTAAATTATTCACGACTTCCTCACAGACCGAATTGCATCTCGAAGCGGCAACTGCGATGTACATACGTACTCATTGTTTACGAAGTTAAGATTTGTGAGGAGGGCGTGAGACATGTGCATTGATTGCTATATATATATGTATATATATATATATATATTCTATATACATATATAGAAATAACATTGCAGATGCTCGAATACTTTTTGTACACTCATCCTGCTACTTCCCTAACAATAACTCTATATACAATTTCCTGCTCTCGTTTTTGATCCACCCAGTTCATTAGGTGCATAATGGATGCATCTCGTATACCAAGCAGGTAAATTGATAAAGACGCAGGTGGCGCCTTTAGGCAAAATTTAAATTCATTTGAAATTCATTTTTTTTCTCGCAGATTCTACGAGATAAAAAAAAAAGAGTGCGAAGCTAAAGCCGAAGCTTGCGCGAATAAAGACCGACTGATTATTGTCATTTTTTCAATGTACCGACGGAAGAGGGAAAAGAATCGCGATACGACGTTACCGGTGCGAACTGAAGACAAATTTGAAAAGGTCCAAACGCCGACGGGGGGACGACGTTGAAATATTGTAGCGTCGTGACGCTTTACGATGCCGGGGTGAATGTCGGCCGGCGATCCATTAAAAATTCACCACCGTGAAAGCTCAAGGACATTTCTCCTTTATGCGCCGCCACTCGCGGAGGTTTAATGCTTTAATGGAAGCAAATTTTAATTTCTCTTCTTGCCCATTTTGGTACTTCGATAAAATCAGTTCGTTTTACCACTCCGTCTCCTTTTCTCTCTATCTCTCTCCTAAAGTTTCCCCTATCTCTATCTTGGATTCACTCGGTTCACTATTAACGTTAACCTCCCAAACGACACCCTCTACTTTTCTTTCATACTTTCACCCTCCGTCCCGTCTCTCCCGACGCTTCACATTATTATTACCCATCTTTCCCTTTTATCTTTCGGTGGTTTAGCAGGATTTTCTTCACGGCTTACATTACCGCCCCGAGCCTTTTTCACGTAGGCCCACCCTTACATTGTGTCGAGCAAATGTTTTAATTATGTAAATTTTTCTGTTTATAACTAGCCGTGCAATCTCAGATAGACTTTTCCTAACGATGTTGATATCATCCGAACTGGCTAACCTCTTATAATTATTACCGTCTGTTTATTTTTTTATTTAAGGAAAAAGGTCTAGGGAACTAATCGCAAAACACTGTCCATTCTTATCAGTGAGATATCGATAACTCGCTGATTCACATTCAGTCATGTTAATCGCGAAATACTGTCCATTAGTATCAACTGAGAATTGTTGATTCATTCATGCAGTCATAGTAATGTCATCTTTCGATTAATCTTTTTTTTTTCCTTTTTTTTTTACTAACTCGAAATACAGATATAGCTATATTTGTTTGCCATTATGTATATAGATAATATAGGATTATTTGCGACTATTATCTTTCATCTGCATATACAATTCCTATGATTACGTAAAACGCTATAAAGTAAACCGATAATTCCGTGTATGTATATACTTTTTAGTTACACCATGTGAAACGGTTTTTATATTCGTCCTTGATAACCTGACAAAATTAAATGTCATTCGCAAGCTGCAGGGTGACATGTTCGTCTAAATGTCATATTTTTTTTTTTTAATCAGTGCAATATTAAATGTTGATAAGCGCACGAAAAATAATGGCTCACTACTCGAGATCGTTTATTTCCCATAGGGCTCGGACATTTCTTACTTTAGACTATGTACCAGTTTCTTTTTTTTTAATTAAAATGAATATTGGATATTTTAAATCGATCTTAGTATTATACGTAGTCTTCTATAGGGTGTCCAAATAATATTTATACCTTGTGTAATAATTGAAAATAGCATTTTTCAAAAATAACGTCAGTCACATTGGTACGTGAAATATCTTCGATGCACTTTTGCATATATCAAATAAATATGGCGTATAATTTTTGCAATAGCCTGGAATTTATCTCGATCTTGATTTATATTAATTTCAAGAAGTAGCCGTTTTATGGATTTTCAAAGTATCTACTTTCTGGTCTCATCTCGTACAGTACGGCCTTAAAAACGTATAAGGATCGATATAAATTTTATGTACTGAGTTGGCGTGTCTCATAGACCCCACGATAATCAGTTATAGCGGGTGACCAAAATTGTTGGATTTTAATTTGAATCTCAGACGAATATTTAATTGCAACTTTAATGCGGTAGTTTATCGCAGTTATAGGTACCGAATGTACTATATGTATAAGAAAAGCTGTATGTACATATAAGTAAATACGTATACGAAATTATACATACTTGAAGGTTAATTCTCTTCAAAGGAAATTTCATCGCCACTTAATATACGTACTTGTAATATAGTCGTTGTACGAGAGACGTAACTGCATTAAATCCCGAGTGAAAAGGTACGTTCGTAATAGTTGAGAGAACTCATTTTCATCAGCAACTATATATGTATATATGTGTATTATATGCACTTTAACAACCAAGTATATTATGACAGTATGAACTATCCGCCATTTTACATGAAAACTAAAACACTAAAAAGTCTCTGTGGACGCTCAGTTATATGTATAACGTTTGAAATCGCTGTTTAAATCTGTAGAGTAATTAATTACCGATATACCGTTTTTTTTTTCCACTTCGTGAATGGCACTTATATGCAGCAACTGCCACACCGAATGACGTCAGTCCTGTAGAACATTTTATGACAAAGTAACACTGGGTACAAGTTTGTTGGAATTTCTTAGCGTCAATTAATATTCAGGAACAAAAGTTTAAAAGTTTCAACTGTATTTATATGAAAAATTCTTGGGGGACTTGACGTACTTTAAACAGGTTGAGTTATTTAACGTGCGATAGTACTGATTGCTGTGACTGTACTTCTTTAGCTTTAGGCAATACAAAACTTGGTCTTTAATAAAGACACTTTGGGAATAGTATTATATCCTAATTCCTTTTGTCCAAGGGGGTTGACTGAGGGGGAGCAGGGGGTTCGAGCGGAAGCCAAGGGAAGTAAAATAATCTAAAAAGAGAGGAGAAAGAAATGGGAGAATAAGAATAAAATTGGAGAGAGAAAACAAAGGTGGGTAAAAGAAAAGTCAGTAGGATGAGAATGACGAGCTACATTGGCAATTCGAATGCCAAAAGCAACGAAGGAACTCTTAATGGCTCTTTTTTCTTTTCAAGAGAAAGAGAACAAAGGACAAGGATCAGAAGTAGATTGGAAATATTTTATTTCTTACGAATAAATTCATATCTGTTAAAGCTGTACAAAGTAGCTGTATAAATTTTAACGCGTAAAGTCAGCCTATACTAACGGACTGGGAGAGGAGAGGATAGGGGAGAGAGAGAGAGAGAGAGAGAGATCAGTGTCTGTAAAAGTCCCTTATGAGGGAGAAAGAGAAAAAGTCGGAAGAAGGTAGTGTGAAAAAAAGCTGCCTTTACAGAGCTTCAATGCTTTTTACAGAATGGTGCAAAGCACGACTGACTTGTTCCTTTTATGGCCCATTTTCTTTTCTTTGCTATCCGGAAAGCTTTTTCCTCGAAACAACCAACTCTTGACCTCCTGAACGAGACGTCGTGGACCACAGACTCTTACTTTCCAGAGATCGACAACATGTATCCAAACCTAACAAGAATTTCAAATACTTTTATTTTCCTGTCAAATATGATTTCGAAACTCGATATTCTTGTTTACATTGAATTTTCCTAAGTTCAAATATCGAATATATTTTTGTTGCATTTCGAATAATATCATTTTTTTCTACAAAACTTTTTTGATATCTGTACAAGATTGCTTTTTTTTTTTCTTCTTCTCTTTGTCTCCCTTTTTCCTTTCTCTACCATACAACGTTATACGTATACGATCTTTGATACAGGTACCGGTATTTTTTTTTTCCCTTAACTTTATCGTAATCTCGTCTGTTAGCCCTTACGTATTTTTTGGATTTTCCTTAAACTGAAATTCCGTTCTAATAAAACTCGAAAACACTCCTTCCCATCATGGGAGACATGGTTTACAAAAAATATGAATATTCTCGTGAAACTCTCGCAAGAAAAATTGAAATTTAATGTAAACTTTTGGTCTTTCTTCGTTCCGTTTAAATTCGATAAGCAAATGTAATTTCATTCTCTTGCGCAATAACAAGCCCACGGTGCCCCTTGACTGTCTTAACGCTCGATTATCATATTCGTATTTTTCTTCGAGATGATATATTTTCCTCTTTAACAATTTATCAGACAGTCGCTTTGTGTATGCAAATATATGTATAGTAGATGAATATATAGGTCGCCAGACACTGTCGCATTCGCTATTCGTTTACTATGTACATTTTGCATTTGAATTTCACTTTTCTCCTTGCAATTATCGGTTACCCATATTTATATTCGCACAATCAATTTCAATCTGCACGACCGAGTCACGCTGCTTATTTAAATACCATACAAAAAAGTGGTACGAAAATTTCCTTTAGGAAGTACAAGGCTTACTCGAAAATACATCAGCCCCTTTGAGGGTCTCTTATACGTTGGCAATATAACCTCCTTTGCAAGTTCAGCGAGTCTTCTTGGCGGCATTTTTCACGGTACTTTGCCCCTCTCGTTTTATGGATTAACGAACGTGATTTTTTCCTTCATATATTCCGCTTGACAATTTTAGGAAAAAAAAAAAAAAAGTACAACAGACTTTGATTTACCTTATGCACGTCCCTGTGTACGTTAACCCAAAGCAAGCACCGTTTTCTGCCTTTGTCGAAGTTTACTTTTCATTAATTATTCGTCGATATATGAAAAAAAAAGGAATCGTTAAGGCCTAAATGAGTATGACAAAGACAAAAATGGGAATATGCAAAAAAAGGAGCCTAAAAGAGCTTCGGAGAGTCACATAAACTGAATGATGATTTTATACTGAAAGAATAAAATGTATGTGAAGAAAAAAAAATAATGTTTGTCCCCTATACCTTTTTCTCGAATTTTCATTCCCCGTTATCCGATAATCAATCGTTTGAAATTTCAAACGTGTTTGTAATGCACACGCTCAGTGGATGGAGATAGAATGGTTGCGCGTTGCAAGATCGATAAAGAATATGCAACCACGTAGAATGCACGTGAGAGGAATGATAATGCTACTATAAATTACCCATGCTGCATCCCGCGGGAAAACATGAATTGAGCGAGTTTGGGAGTTCAGACAGTTAGGTTAGGTTAGGTTGGGTTGATATGCAATTACTAGGCACGAAACATAGGTAGATGCCATTCTTATTGAAAATATTTATCGCGAACGATTGATCGATTATGTTCGATATAATTATCGAAAATTTAATCGTTCATGATACAGTAATCCTTGTATGCCTATATATCGAATCATATGATATTAACAGGCAATATCGATGATTTGATTATGGTATAGTTATCGGAAAGTGTGATTAATTATGATTTATTAAATTTTCTGCTCCAGATCACGAATTACATAATATTAACGGAGAACGATGATGCCTTGATTATTAAATTGTGGTATAGTTTGTAATTAATTATATTTGTAATTTATTAAATCTTGTATTCCTATCAAGTTGTATAATAATTATCGATAATGATAACGTTTTGACCATTTGACATAATTGAACGTTCGTAAAATCTAATGTGTATTGATTTTAGCCAATATCAAGGTTTAGCGAATGTTTTCAACGTTACGGTCTGCAGGACGTGTAATTTACGAAACATATGTTGATTGAACGCGAGTTGATATTCAAATTTGATAATTCACATTTATTAATGTCTAATCGATTATCTCGTGTTAATGTTCCGTCATCGGTATTCACATCCAAATTCACGTAGGTGGTTGATGCTAATAATAGCTGTCGATTTTCAAATTTATATACAATATTGGATGAATTTGAAAATGGACATGTGTTGTAATGGATATTAGAAATGAAACTGGATTAAATTAAAATTAAAAGTCAAAAACTTAATTATACATTTGTTATTAATAATTCCATTAGTTTTTAATAATAGAATAAGAAATTTTATTCCTTCAGATTATACCTGAGGCGAATCTACAATTATTCTTTTCATGGAAAATCCAGGCAGGATGATCGGTACAATGTTACCTTATTAAGAAAAAAAAAATCTTTTTGAAAAACTCTTGTTCATTCCGTAGGTCGATTGACGTATTATACGTACGAGTATTGAGCAATTACATTTTCTATGGTAACAATTACGTTTTATACACAAATTGCGTGATTATAGAGAAATGCTATTCTATCGGTAACGTTGATTTGCCATTTAATTGAATCAGCCATATGCATTGAGTATCCAGTAACGTGTGGTTGGGAATTATAGTAACGAACTGGTATTCATTACTAATGACATCCCATACACGTAGACGTTATATAAAAAAAAAAAAAAAAAAAAAAACACTGTAACTTTACAGTATAATTTTGTTTGCTTGTCAAAGCTTAATTTTTTTTCTGTTTTACCATGTTCGTGGCTATGATTTTGTTTGTGGATCTAGAATTGGTTCTACAACCATTTTTCAAAAAAAGGTCCTTGCATGTAAATATACTCATATTCAAATATACTATGTCCTTCAAATATAGAGCCTACGCATTTTATAGGCTGCTGCTGGTCCAGAAATCTTTTCCATAAGCCACATAAAATCTTTCTCGTGTTTCACGTGTGCAAAGAAGATCCCTTTTCTGTGGTTGGTTGGGAGCCTGCTCATTTGCATTTCCAAGAAAATGTCCTCCTAAAGAATTTTCTCTGAAGAAGAGCAAGTCCTTTGATAAGGATGATAACGTAAACTTTTTCTCTATCTTTTTCTGTCACGGTCAAACGTATCCTAAGATAATGAATTCACATGATTGATATACAGTTTGCCTGACGTCGTAAGAAAATTTCAAGTCACCGAAAGTCAAAATAGTTTAAAAGAAGCTTCAGCAAAAAAAATTTGCCACCCTAATTTCTTAAATCCATGTTACGTAAGTTTTATCGAAAAATCGAGTAGGACATATTTTTAAGCAGTTTCGAGATGACGTTAAGCTCAAGTTAAATTGTCAATTTTCATATTCGCTGTTCAACGTTTGCGGCACGAATTAATTAAGATTTCAATTTAAATCTCTTAGGTGTTCGATATTCGTGTAATGCAATTATTTTATTAGTATATGCAGGTATATGAAATTTTTTACCCATTTTTTGTGCCCATTAAAAATTAAGCGTCATACGTATAATGCCGTTGTACTTTTTATACTACAGATTTCTATATTACAATACATTTTCGTTCTCTTTTCTTCTCTGATTCTCCTTTAACCTGATCGAGTAAACATTACTAATGCTTTCATGAGAATTCAGTTCTGTAATGCTATCTGCCTCGGCGATGATGAGAACTAAACTGGACATCATGGACAACCCTGCCCATGATGGCTTCTCACTCGATTGCGTTCTGATCGAAGCCCGTCGGCCTTCGTTACAGCAAATCGACAAATGAGAACGACAGCGTATATTACACAGCGACTGATTGAGCGCCTTCTCGTAGCCTTACGACGTTTTAACGTTACGAGTGGAGAGTAGAGAGAAAATAGGAATTGTCGAGAGACAATATGTGTACGAGAGCGAGGGAACGATGAGAACTTGCAGATCGTAGAAAAAAAATTAACTAATTAGAAATCGAACAGCCATACAAAGTGAACATGATAAATATTTAATTTTATTTTCTTTTTTTTATGTACACATGTCTTAACGTTACAATTTCGTGGATAATCGTGATAATTGGTATCTACTCACGTTTAAATGAATTCAAGCAGTATTTGATGAAGGTACTGCAAGTGTCCCTTGGCTGTAATTACGTGATGTGAATCCTAATGAAATTAATTTTATTATCAAATTGAATTGCGGAGATAATAGGCCTCGAGGTACTTACTTATTTCATCCCGCACCCGCAATACGCGCGATTCTGACGATTTTTTTTTCTATTAACAAATTTTAATACTCTTTCAAGCTTTAAAATACAATTCTATGGTACGTTCGTATCTTTTGTACTTTTTTATACAAATATCCATCCTACGTACAATGGACACTCGTTATATCCCCGGGACTTTTGTATTATTCGAAATGAAATTACAAATTCTCATCACGTCTGAAATTCATACGAGCGATTCTTCGGACTCTCGGTTTTTGTACGTGCCACTCACTCTGACTTTCATTTCTTTTTCTCCCTAATTTGAGTTATCAGACGAAATATATCATACATGTTGTAGATATGGAAGGTTCGTCCTGCTCGTTATATGAGAGGGTTCAAAAGAGTATTGGTCCTTTGGGAACATGTATTTTGCATAAAGTAATGCAATTTGACTGTGAATTTTGAGTAAAAATTCCTATGATACCTTCGATCAGTTGTGCAATCAACATGGCTAAAAGAGCATCTACTAATATGTCAATCGTCGATAAGATAATTGGACCTTTTCGATGATCGCATTATTGAATTTTAGTCTCGCGAAAAAAATATTTTTCAAAAATCATAAAAAATATTACATGTTTCTGGATATATGAAAAAATTTTCGTATAACGTTCCACGAAATTCTATTCAAAATTTCGAAAAGCACTTTGAGTGACGTCACAATTATTATTTAATAACTGTAAGTGGTATCATTAACTCTTGAGCACGTTTCAAGATCTCTAGCTCTCTACGTTCGCGTTGTCTCAAAAATGTCTCCCCTCCATAGAGTTTTCTCCGTTACTTTATCACTCTACAGTAATTGTTTCTCATTCCCCTCGAAAGGCTCGTGGATTCTAGGGGATGATATATATATAGTATATATATATATTGCGATCGATCATCGATTACAGCTTTGAAGCCGCTTGTGGGATAGTGAAAGAAAGAGAAAAAAAAAACTTTTTTGTCTTTATTTGTCCGCAGACAAGAAAAGATAAGACAGGGTCCACTTCTAAGGACGGTGGCGTCGAAGTTAATTAAAATTGAAAGAATTAATCCATCGAATCGAGAAAATAATCCCGAAACAATTGCTACTCGTTACGAATTCCGAACTAAGAATTCCAATTTCTAAAGATATCTTGGGCAGTGTCTTTTCGAGTGACGAAAAAGGAGACAGCGAGATGAAATTGGAACGAAGGAGAGTGAAGTAAGCAGAAGGTTCATGTGCGTGCGATTCAACGAAAGAGAAGACGATGAAATTCTCTAGAGACCAAGAGAGAAGAAGATGGTCGACGTTATCACTTGATAGGATTGAAATTGTATTCCGTAGGATAGTACCGGGTGACAGCCATATTTGTCTAGTGCACCGGCCCACTTAGGGGAAATGCCGCGGATAGCTTTAGCAACGGAATGCGAAAGGCAATTCCGAATCTGACTAGGAAAGCCAACACGCTTTAGTATAATTTGAATATAGCGTAGTAGTAGCTCTCTTTCCTTGAAATCGTGAATATCTATATATGCATATAGTATATATGGATTCTCTGATAACGTATATCTGATATATCTATATGTATGTCTGATTTGATAACGAGATTCCTACGTCTGATTGAATATCACTTAGCTACTCACGTTCTGTGTTTCGATTTGATATAATACCATTAATTTAATCGGATTAGTTAAAAACATTTCTTGGTGTAATTAGTCTCGATATGTTATTAGTCAATTATTTAGATAATGCGATAGCGGATCGATCAAATTTATTGATAATACATTCGTAATGCAGCTGTAATCAAAATGATCGTCGATTGGTTATTCGTGGACTTGATATGGGGATGGTTAGGAATTCTTGATATGACTGTATCAATGGAGTCATTGATACCTGTTTTACCATGTTTTAAAAACTCGACAAGTGGATTTAATCGCTTTGGTCTGTGATATCTTATATAATTAGTTTCTAATAAAAATTGTATACAGAGCCACGTGTGTCTTGCTAGAGACTTCATTGTTTTCAAACTGTCAAAAGAACACGTGGAGCACATACGTGGATCGACTATGTACAACCATGTTAAAATTATGTATAACCATCATATCCAGGACTATTGAGTCATATTAAGTTAAGATTTAAATTAATTCCCATAGTAAAACTATCTTCAGGTCGTTCAATATCCCTGTATAGCCGTGTATTCAGGGTGATTCAATAAAAGTTACAGATTCGTATGTTATTCTACATTTTGGATACTTCAATCTCATTTTAGTTGTATATTTACTTTTTATATTCAGCATGTGATATAAGTCCCGTTATGATTTTTTAATTTTATTTCAATTTTCATATCGCAATGACAAACGTGCGTTAACGTAATACATACGAAATGTTCGTTCACCCTATATACCAAGTAATTGAATATCCTTTTCGTCCTTGCACCTCACTGATCATCTACACCAAATGTTACACAGTTTTACTATCGAAATTACTCTCGATGGCCCATAAGAAAAACCGAAATATGTATGTTTCGCTGTTGTTCAAACAGCAATGAATACTGTTGAATCGTGACAAGCGCCCCAGTTGATATCCATGAAGATCCCTACAGCTGACCTTTCATAAAAGCCCTTTATGAAATATGGCATATATAGTGACCCAAACGAGTATACAGTATTGCCATCCGTGGGTAGAGTATAAAAAAAAAATTTGTTTTGCTTCCTCTTTCCATCTCTGTGTATGCACTGCCGGATATGACGTAGCAAATAGATACGCAATATTCGGCTAGTATGTCTATATCGTTTACAATGCCAAACACGTAATATTGGAGGAGTCGGTTATTTGGTCGAGCACGAAAGCTCCGGAGAAATTATTTTCAAAGCTTTCCATGCTACGGATATACCAGGTCGTTATGAACTTTTGCGAAAATTATTTTTTCTACTTTCAAAATTTTTTTCAATACGAAATACGTACTACTGCATGTGATATTTACAATCGAGTGGTAACACTGCACAATTGGCTGCAGTTGGTCATTCGTGTTAGCAGTTGGCAAGAGTCGGCAGTTTCAACTGGAACCAGGAATAAAAATCTTGTAGACGGGGTTGCAGTGTCAATGTTTGACACCGTATGAGGTCACATAGCGACCTTTGACTTTGGACCCCTCCGCCCCTTGTTTCTGTAAATGTCGTGTCTACTTGCCCCAGCATCCCTTGCGTTTTTGTTATTTGCATAAATATACGTAACCATGCGCGACCCATTCTTATATGCTTCATGTGTGCTTCGAAACAACCTGGTTCTTTTTGATCGTTGCACTTTTCCAGAAGCATAAATTCGTAACAGGATCTTTTGAAAAAATTGATTGAATTGCATAAAAAAAAATATGAGATCGTAATACATTGAATGACGTTCATATGTATATAAGTTTGCCAAAGAGATACTTTGAGGACACGAAAAATCAAGGGGCGTTCACAATAGCAAATTTTTTTTAAGTACCTTGGGACATCAGAGCCTTAGAGTTCTGACCTAATCTAACCTAACGAGACATTTTTAAGCCCATTACAAATACTGTATGCCTGACATTGAAAAAAGTATAAACGAATTTAATGAGACAGTCGGCTTTATGGTCCTCAAAACAGTCATTACGCTGAAAATTCTTTGAGGACGGTCCCCAATACAGCCACTCGTGCTCGAAAAAGCGACTTCGTAATTGAAATCGTCCCCAAAGTATACCCTAGCAACGAATATCTGTATATGTATTTATACATATATTTATGAACTGACGATACCGACAGCCAATCAGCATCGAGAAAAAAAAACGTCTGTCAGCTATTTTCATCAACATTTGAATACGTAGCTATATCATACTCAAATTGCAAGATAATTTCTTACGTAACTTTTTCTACTACAGGGATAAAAAAAAGGAGAAATTTGAAAATTCTCGATTCATTTGCTGTAACGATTATGCTGATTTAACCCTGAGAGTTAATGACCCTTGAATATCACGATTGAACAATAGGACGCTCAGCGTCGCGATGCTTTCTCGACGAATACGTGTTCTTAAAGTCACGCGTAATTACGTGGTGCATTAGCACAGTGGAGAATAGCTTGCAAGAAGTGGCGATGGGGGTAGATATGTACGTGGGGGGTAGAGGGGGGCGGGGAGAGAGGGGGGGGGGGTTGTTGTTGCATTCAACGCGAAAAGGAAGTGGATGCTGGTAAAGTAAGGAAGGAAGAAGCCCCGGAAATGGAAAGAAGAAAAAGCTTCTTGCCTCTGAGTTGGCTTTTATATCTTTTGATATTGGGACACGGCAGGTCATCAATCTTGCATCCTGGCTACGTTTTCCACTTTGAACCGTCGGAACTTTCCGATTAAAGTGGCTTCCCTATAATAGACGTATACGCAGACGGGTTTCAGACATTTTTTAAGACCTGTCCGACTACCCTCGATAACGTTCGGCTTTCGGATCAACGCTATAGATATATCGTTAGGTCCGGTATGCAATTTATACATAGTCAGTCACGCGGACACGTATTAGTATAACCTCTTTCGATTAGTCAAACTATGGCAGAATTCACATACTTAGGTATAATTGTTTAACAAATTTGATTGATTTGCGTGTTTTTTTCTCTTTATTATCTTTAAGCAAGATCACATATGATATGCACAAATAAACTATTATGCAATAGGAAAAAATAGTGTGTCCTATTGCCAATTAGTAGGATCGATAAAACTGAATCTTTAAAAATGAATATTTTGCAAATTACGAATAAAAAAAATGAGCTAAACTTCCGGTCGCAAAATCACGCTTGAAAAAAAAAGAGTTTTTTTTTTTATTCCAAATAATTGACGCGACAGCGTGCCGCAAAGTGCTACGATATTTGAAGTAATTGCTTAGTCCTTTCAATATGCTTCGATTTTAACGAATATTCTTGCAGTCGGATGGGAATTAAAAAAAATTGTCAAAAAAATTCGACGCACGTTATTCTTTTTATAAAGCAATGAAAAAAAAAAAAAAAAAAAAAATTTCTAAAAATCTTGTCATGGTATTTTATACGAGATACTGCTCTATCCTGATACAGTAGATACACAAGATAAAATCGTTTCTCAATAGGCGAATAGTTATCGATCGAGTTTCGCCAATTGTCAACGTTATACCATACATATACCAACGCATAAAGTTAATCAAGAAAGAATTCACGACCCACTAGTAAATTTACAGTTTAGTACCTATTGTAAGTTTTATAGTGCAGTCGGAAGGGGGTCGAGTATCCAGCCACCATTTAATTTTAATTTCCAATCGCGTATAGCGACGTTCTCTTCAGAACCGTATACGAAATCAAATTAAACCCTTCGGCTGCCGTGCGAAAGTACCAACCTCTTCCCGTTTTCATTTTCGCAATGCGCGAAATTACTTGTTCCAAAACTCGTTTGCTACGAATTACAGTAACTTCATTTCTATCGGTCGTCCTTTAGTGCAGCAGCCACGCAATCGTCAAGAATATTTCATCAGGTCGACGCCGTCGATTGTTAAATCTGTATATTTAATTTGAAATCGAAAATTACATATAAATATATAATTTTCTGCCATTGAATTTTCACACCCAGGCGACAAATTAATAATAGACGAAGACCTTAAATAACGCCTACGGTGACTGAACCCTTTATTAAAAGTCACCATACATATATTACACCATGTATAATTTACATGAACCCGTCCGTTTGTCCGAATCTATTCGTTAACCGATCGACTCAGCCTTATCTTATCAATTCAAAAATGAGTAACGCTAAAAAAGGTTATATTAAAAATTTTCAATTTTTTTTTTAACGCTCCCATTATACTATACCTTTTCATAAAACAGTACTCTTATTGGCTACCGGCTGGATTAAGGCTCTCGTTCGCATCGAGACAATTCTTGTCAGACGTCGTTGAATACTCGAAAGTATTACTGCCTCTCGTAAACTTTACCGCTGGACGCAGATAATAACTCGGAACGAAAAGTTACTGATATTATACGACGTGTATAAAAGGTTGGTCACGATAATGAGATAGCCCGAAAGACGAGATAGAAAATAAAACACTAACTTCTGACAACTACACGCGTGAATGTATACAAAGGACAGAATTATCGTGACGCAAAGTAACTGAAGTTGGGAAAGAGTTTTTCGTATATTTTTTTTGTCCACTTTTTCAACATTACTTTTTTCGGAGGATTATGATTATTATTGAGCTAAAGTACTATAATTTTTTTTATTTATTTTTAAACTCTCTTCGCCAGAAAATAACTACAGTGTTTAACGCGCAAGAAAAAATCCATGAATTTGTTTATCGACACAAATTCTCTACTCAGACGTAATTGATAAGTAAATGGAATCTATTATATATTTATATATATAAAACATATATTATATACCGAATTTAATATACATATGTATATATCTCAGCGAAAAAAAGTTTTTCTTGACATTAATTGGCTTGTAATGTTCGTCGAGCTTTGGAGGCGGTTTAATTTAAAAGTTGAACGATGCCCCGCGAAATAAGCCGCGGCTTTTAACCTAAAAGTTGAAGTAAATAATGTATAATGCATCTCCGTCACCTCTTGCTTAGAAGATGGACTTCGAACGTCATTGTTGTTCACGTAAAACTTGCTCTATATTCCCCTTTGCGAGAGATTAGCATATTTTAATGGAAAAACATTTTGCCATTATTTCAGCGACGCGTCCACGGATGGCGCCACGTGCCTTCAAAGCAGAATCGAAAATTCATTCGTTCCCACGACATGACTATAAACCGCCATAGAATCATACGTGGTCCATATATCTATACTACATAAATACGTATATATCTCTGTGCCCAATACGTCAGTGATTAGCGTCAAAAACGATGACTGATGGCGAAGCTATTAGAACGTAAACGTAATGAACCTTAATATTCAAGCATGTTTTTCATAGCTCCGTTACGTCTATAGATGAAGCAAATATATATAATAATTCCATGACACGTTTTCAATAGAACTTTCGTTTATACCTGAAAATCAAAATTTTGCATATAAAATATTGTCTATATATGAGACAAATATAATATAATAATTCCGTGACACGTTTCCAATAGAACTTTCGTTTATACCTGAAAATCAAAATTTTGCATATAAAATATTGACGTTGCGATAATGTTTTATAAAATAGTGACGTCACTATAGTAAAAATTCTTTTTATTGTTTATACGAACAAGCTCGTCGACGAACAACGTGAACTTATTAATATTATTATTCCTATACTCGATATTCGTGTCAGACTGTACAAAAAAAAAACGTACGCGTTCCGAAAGTTCGAAGACGATTTAATTAAAGAGGAAAAGTTGATTAAAGTCAACCCGAAGAACAAAGCCGGGAGACTGAAACAAGGATAAGGCAGGAAGATTGTTTGTTCATTTCTTTAAATGAGCCGCTCTTCTCCGTCTTTCTGTTTACTCTGGTACTTGCCCTTCTTCATTTTCTCTTCGTCATCTTCTCGGTCCGCCTTATATCCTCCGTCAGTTCCTTCCATCTCCCCTCGTCACTCACGATCTTTATCCCCTAACCCCATCCTCCTTGGTCCATCTCTTCTCCCTCTTGAAAGTTCATCCTCCTCTCGTCTCTTTTCTCTCTGCTTTCTTTCACGAGAAAATCCGAGGAACAAGCCTTTTTGTAAGGACCTCAATCCCATTGTCGGATAATAAAGGAAATATCTTGGCTGGTAAACATTATGACTTATGTACAAGTGCATGTATATATATATAACATATATATAACATATATATATATAGCAAAGTATATGCTATATATATATAGCATATATTAAGAAAAAAAAAAAGCCCATAGTCCTATTCTTCGTCATTAACTGCAAACTGATATCTCTTTGGAGAATCACAAAGGGCCGTTCAATTCCATTCTATCGATACGTTTAGACGTCCCTGTTGTACGTGACTGGATAAACACTCGAAGTCCTGCAGTGTCTGCTCGTAACACATGAGCTGGTATCGCGTGACAAAGGGATTGCTCGGCAGTTCCTACGGACTTTGAAAACGCTCCTTAATGGAAATTTAGCGTTTCCAACGATCCTGTATAGTTCGGAATTCAGTGTCTTAGGTTTTTTTGCTTCTTAACAGGTTACGTGGGAATTTCAAAGGGGCCAGTTCAGTAGGACGATAATTCACGACCTTCGTTGCTGTGCGTCAACAGTTGGTTCCTTTTTAAGAATCTCAACGGTCTCGGTCAGAACCCTGATTCGTTCAAACTCATGCTGACACAACCTTTCGATACTAGTGACATCTACGTCCATAGATAACAGTTGTAATTTCCAAAAAAAAAAAGATGTCATTGTAATAAAAGTTTGTCGCGAAAAATGAAAATTTTTCGTTCCTTGCGTAAACGCAATTTTTCGTGTTTACTTGAAAGTTAAAAAATTTGCATGATTCTCGAAAAAAGTTCAAATACTAAGTGACAGTTACCTAACGAAAATTTTGGCATTTCGTACTCGCGAGTGTAATAGTTACATAGTACTCGATATACATAACTAAATTGTTACATATGTGGATATGTTGTATAACTATCAGCTATCGGAGTAGTAAAATTTGGCATTGTTGATATGTAACTTGTACTTCGTGTTTGCTGGGTTATAAACTTATAACAATATAATTAAACAGTCGTGTAGTACAGAACCGATAACGTGTTAAATTAACATGGAAATTATAAAGTCAAGCGAGACTTTTCAACGCGATTCTGTCTGCAGCAGCAGCTCCTTTATTTTCCACTTCCTGTCAATGATTGCCACTTCCTCTTCTTTTGTACGGACAAAGGGACTATTTAACTTCTACGTCTAAGCCCCTTTTGCAAATCGTTTGGCGCACAACACGTGTGCCGGTCGCTTGCGTTGGATATCGTAAAAGCCAACAGCATTCACAGTTCATAGCACCGTAACTTCGAACCTTAATGTCACGTTAAGCCGTTTATCAGCTGAAGTGTGAAAACTTCACTGCTTCTCTTTTGGCTTAGCTCTTATATACAGCTATGCACATACCCAGTTTTGTTTTTGATATAACGTCGTAGCTAATGATACAAAGCTTAAGGCAATTTTCAAAGGGTGCTACAAGAAAAAAAGTTATAGACCAACAGGTATATTGGGACGAAATTTCCATTTTGTCGTTACGAAAAGACTCTGCCAAGTTCTTTTTTTTTTGTTCCATTAAGAATTTTATAGTATTATTCAAATTCGCTAACGGGCTTTTGTAAAATTTTTTGGATTTTTTTTTTTTTTTCGTAATCTATCCGATTATTCTTATCGAATAAAAATTCTCAATATCAAGAGTTGAAGTCAGTTGCGAAAGATGGAGCCAGCGAGGATTCTCTTGATTTTCCGATGGAACAATTAAAGCGACTGAAGGAGTTCCCGAGATTCATTATTCAGCATTGAAAAGCTACTTCCTGTTCCTTCGCCATTTTACTCTTTTTTTAATGTTATCCTTCGTTCCCGTATATAATGATATATTAAAGTTACAAAAAAAAAAAGACTCGAGCATCAATTAAGCGTAGCTCTTTCCCAGTATTTTTCTTTAATATCTTTACGAAAAGCACCACTCAGACAATTCGCGACTGCTTTTGTACCTGACCGGTGCCTCCATCTAGCGGATATAGTGTATAGTAATCAATATAGTTTAAGTTCTAAGCCCCAACTACGAATCTCGAGTGTTCCAAACGTCGGAGACTTATTATTGTATTTTTCTCAAAAAAATTATAAACAACGCAAAAAACCTATATTCCCCCAATATCCACTAAAATCGAAATTGAATTTCTTAAAAGACAGCATCTCGTTTCCGTATTTTATTCGCATAACGAACTTCTTTTTACGTCCATAAGCTTTGTATTACATAAATATATTAAATTCTATAATCATACAAGAGCTAGACTATAGGATATTCACGGCGCAGTTGCTAATTTCATTTAATCCACATATTATTTACATATATTATATCGTGTCCTAAACTTAAAATATATCTGTAACCTTTTTTCACTATACATTGCTATTGAATATATCCAGTTAAAAAGAATCTAAGATCTTCGAAAAGCTCGTATGTCACAGAAGAATATCTTTCTCCGAAATGGCAATCCCCTTTTAATAGCTTAGCCGTGCTTTTAGCGAACGTACTCTGTTGAGAAGCAGGTACTATTGCCGAAAGTAGCTTTTAACGGACGTAGAGCCAAATGGTTAACCGCAAATACGAAATAAAGTCGAACGACACGTAAGAATGCGACGAGCAGAGAGAATTTTATTTATACGTACGAAGCCTTTTTGCTTTAGTTGAAAATCCACCGAAATTCAGTCACGATTGACGATCAAAGAAGAAAAATTTAATGAAATTATCCAACGAAAATAATTCCTTTGAAGCGAAAATCGAATTTGATTTTCGACGGAGACAAAATTTTGCGTAGGAGCTGGTCGGATTGTCTTTTGTAAATTGACTGTCTTCTTGGGCGTCGACGTAATTACGTTCGGCGTAACGACGTCGAACGTCGTTAGCAACGAAGCCTAACGAAATATCCGGCCAATAATGTTACGGAACATTCTATATGACAATTTCTCGTTAATTATAGCCGAGCATGATCGAGATGATTGCGAAACGATACGAAAGCTTGCGATTGATTAAATATAACATTAATTACGTGTCACGTAATATTTTCGTCTCATAATCAATATCTGCACTTATAGCTAACCAATAAGACTTGATAATTATTGAAAAATATCTCACCTCTTTTTTTTTTTTTTTTGGTATTGAACAAAAATCTGTATTCCTGAAAAATTGAAAAAAAAATTCAAATTTTCATTTTAATCGAAATCATACTTTATACTCGAATCTACATTTTTATCTGACATTATTACATTATTTGGTACTCTCGTACACGTGGGTCTTTTAATGCACACAGCATCCATTAATCTCCCTTGAAATATCCTCACCGCGTAATTGCAGCCGTTCACTGGGAAGTTTATCCTTATTATACTGAGTGCGAGAGCGCAGAATTCCTTTGGGGAAAGATCAAAGGTCCGGTTATGGATAGCCTGGATTGATTATTGATTCGCCGACGTGAAGCTTTCAATTACCGTAATCCAATTAAGCCCGGGCAAATTATCTGAAAATTTCATAATTTCTCACAGTTTCTAATAACTATTCGTACCTTCGACTGCCACTGTAAGAACTTGCTACGATAACAAGTACAATCTAATGTATAAAGATACTTGTTACAGCACCTAAGCATAACATACACGACATGGATACAAGTACGTAACGTATGTATATTTCGTCGTTCTGCTTCAAGTACGATATAACTATAATGTAAGAGCTTTATGGTAAAAGCTTATAATGCACCCATTATATATTTTCTGGAGTGTACGAGCTTTTTATTCTACTTATACAGCACATCCTGCATTATAATAGCTTTCAGTCGTCTACTTGTTCCACTTTCCATGTATTCTATTACATCTCATTGTTCCTTGTTCGTAGACCGAATCGTACGTATTTATCTAAATCAATAGTTTCATTGTTATCTGTCACATGGCTAAACAAGTACATATATACATGTATATACGTCGTATATATACATGTTGAAAAATAAGTAGACTATCGATAACAGATATTATTCATCAATAACTTCTATTGACAATACTTTCTGTTATCAATAAATTTATTTATAATTCGAGCTTTGATGAACGAACTTAATTTTATGATTAATATCAAAATTGTATACTGGATCTTTTTAATGATACCTGTTTAAAAATTCTTTCTGTATTACATCAAGGAACAATTTGCGCCGTTGACAATTCTCAGATAAATAAACCATCCTGAGACGATCTCTAGACCGACTCTTGCATTATGCAGGATTATACACATCCCAGGAGTGTAGCTTGCGCATAATCTGAAGCTTAAGGCAGTGGAAGCTCGCGAGAAAGCCACATACAGGGTGTCTCGGTTAATGGAAAGTCCTGAAATCTATCTCTGAAACGCAAAGAGGGTAGGATACAAGATTGAAAGTTTCCATGAAATTTTATCAAATCTCTCGAAGCTACGTATTTTTTTTTTTTTTTTTGTAAAAACAATTTTTGTTTGGAAACTTGCAAAATTTCATGTAATCTTTTCAATAACTGTATCGAAGTTCCTCGATAGCTTCGTAATAGAGACTTTTCGATGGAATTTAAATTGAATCCAGATAAATTATTTTTGGTCATACAGTATAATTATAGTTATGCTAATTGTACACGTGTATCTTATCTGAAACGTACTGTATCCTCTAGGCGTATGGACCAATCATAGTCTGACTGCGTCTACGCGAAAATACTATACTAGTATGTTTCTACCCCTTGGAGGAACCATAATCGTGCAATATATACACGATGTATATCGTAGCAGATGCTAGGATACTCGCATATGAATTTCCTTGAAGTAACCGTAACCAGTCAGAATAATAACGAGTAACTCGGAAATCAGGTGAAACCCCCATTGAGCCAGCCTAGAGTGGATTTAACATCGTTAGAAATAACCTAGTCAAACAAATAGAGTACCTACATGTGTATCTGCATACGTATTTCGAAAATCGTTTCTCCAATAACATCCTAAAAAAGATCCAAGAGATTGTACAATTATATTCAAAACAAAAATATTTTCCAAGATTCGACTTGAGATAATGTAAAAAGTTAATAAGAATAAACGAAACTTGAATAAAGCTCGGATCTACGTAAATCATTATAACGAACAGAAAACAATCATTATCAACTTTTTCACCCGAATGCATATAATGCATTTTACCTCATACGTATACAAAGTCCATGAACGCATTGAAGTTTTCTTCGCGGAAGCTGGGTGCCTCTTTCGTAGCTCACAGTCGATAAAGAGAAACGGGTCGGTAAGGTAGGAAGGTAGAGGAAGATGACTCGGGACTCGGAGGAACGAAGTTAGCGAAAAAAAAGATGAAGAAGAGAACAAAGTAAACCCGAGTAATTTCTTTTGCGAGAATAAAGCAGCGTGCAATCAGCTTTTCAGTCCTTAGGATCTTCAAAGTGACTACGAACTCCGGCCTCTTCATTTCGCTGGCTGTATTCAGGAACCAGGAGTAACAAAGAGTAGGTACCTTGTGCGCCAGGTAGTACCAACAATGTGGATAGAGACTGTTGTTCTAGTTATGTACTTTTATCTAGGTATAAATGTTGGTAACCCGGGAACGTTCAGGTAGTTGAACACTCGAAAATTACAATTACCAGTGAGAATGGGTACGTGGGATGAAATTGGAGTTTAAACCTGACCGCGTGTTTCCGTGGTTCGCCACTTGTGGACACACACGGTGGCAGCACTGTCGCCATGAGGATTTTGAAATTACTGGTTTTAATCGAAAATAATATAATTGCTATACTATAATATAATGAGACTTCACGTTGCATGACGATATCGTCCTCTGGGATCTATCAATCACTCAGGTGAAGCTATCATTCCGTTGAAAGAAAACGCTGACTCGGTCGGTAATAACAGGGTCATTAATTACGATGTAAAAGCTTGCGTGAAAACGATCCTCTGGAAGGCCGTGGATATAGGCATATCATTCAATTAGGAATAATAGGCAATAAGGTATCGGAGCCATCGTGCGTGGAAAAATCCCGTGGGGATGAAATTGTCTCTTTCAATTTTTTTTTTTATTAAAAAAAAATTATACCGTGTCTAACTACGCATGAATCGTACTTGTACATATATGTAATATGAAACCTCAATATCATAATCGATCTTTATACAGGATCGAAAAGGTAAATCGGTCAACTCGTATAAAAAAATTATTAATTACTCGATACGTCAAAAATCAGTTCTTGACTTAAACCGTCGTCATGTATAACGTATGACGTAATATACTTAGAGCCTGTATATGTACAGTATAAACCGAAATTGCAAATAACTATATATACATATATAACACCTAAAGTATTAGCAACCCTTAAGTTGGTAACCCTCAACTCTGCTGAGCTGAGAGGCCCTAAATTTCTCTCCAAAGTGTCATCCAATGAAATCCCAGCTATTTGTATAACAACTCTAAAGTGACTGCCGCTACGTCACACGCGACGACTAAGCAAATTTTCTGGATTTCAGTACGTACCAATTATGAGTTAACAAAAGGACCAACAATATTACCCCTACATATTCCCTGTTTCGTATCAGTAATAAATTACGTAAATTTCTAAGTGATTTAATTTCGGCTTTAAATTCGCTAAGAATAGAAGCCTAAATTAACGTACCTAAACCTGGCCAGGTTAATTAACATCTGGAACACGATATAGGCATCTCTAGTATATGTATATTATAACTCGTATGCGTTTTCAGAGCATATGAACCGGGCTTAAGGTTCCTTACGCTTCCATAAGATATCTTTGAGCTTTGGCAAGATACCAGTTGGTTGCAAGAGACCTTTATTAATTCAACGTATGTATACGTTCATTGGCACATATGAGTCAAAAAACACACATGACAATTACGGATCATTTTTTCATTGAGAAATTCCCACGTATTTAATAACATATGTAGGATATGAATAACTCGTATATAGAGCAGGTACATATGTATGTGTACTGCTCCCAGGGGGTTGAAAATCGATCGCTTCTCCCCGTTGCTGTATGTATGGAGTTTTCCCTCTTTTTTTTTTCTTGTTTCTTGTTTGCCTTTCGACCTCTATTTTCTCGTCCTTTACTTCCTTTCTCTTTTTTTCGCTATTCTTATTCCTCTTTTATCTCAATATCTTATTGTTATTTCGAACGCGATTTATTTCCAGGATTGGCACGATCGTCGCGTTATTCTCATCTCTTTCATTTCTACCCCCTTAGAGTGTTTTTACACGGGTGACTCGCCCTTCTGCGCTACACACAAATCATTGAACTCCTTGTCCGGGGTGGCACGCGCCTAGTAGGTATTTTTTGTCCCCCCGTTAGACGAATTGGCAAAATTTTGTGTCAGCGCGATTTATATGGGATATTGGGGTTGACTTTTTATTTATTTCTTATGATTTTCCATTGCTGTGTATGACGTTCGTTAATCGTGATTAATGGTGGATTAAGGGCGCAACGCGAAAAATTTTAATTGGGACTTTACGAACGGCAAGGTTCACGGTATATGAAATTACGTCATTGTTATACACTGTGTAAAAGTTGGATTACGACAATTTTATATTGGAAAAAAAAGCATTGAGGGACATGATGATTTTTTGACTGACTGTACACGTTGTATAGGCACGAAATGGTTTTTAGGGTCGAATACATTTTAACCGACGAAATCATCAATGTAATCAATGGAGCTTACTGTTGACTGTGCTATAGGAATAATTAATAAAATTATATTTTTTAATGCTTGATCGGCCTATCCGCGAGCGAATTTATTGGAATCAGTGAACGCGTAATGAAAGCAGCCCTACATATCTAAAATCAAATTTCAAGTTATATCGAAAAATATTGCTCAAAGGGGATACATTAAATTCTGTATGATATCCGCTGTTTGGTACCGAACGTGCGAAATTATTAAATTGATAAATTCCAAAATTCGTATAACGAATGAAATATCAATATTTAAAGATGGATAAGAGACGAATATTATTTTTGTAATAAAAAAGCGTTTTTAACGTATTTATATCATTTCACAATATCATATCAGAGGTCCTGCAATGAACGGGTAATAAATGTATATTGCCGTTAAGTAATCAACAATTTTTTTTTATAAATTGCACAATTTCGTATTTCTATTTAAAACTTTATTAAACATACAGATAACGTAGAGATTGCGTTTTACTCGGACGCCGCTATTGCGTAATTCACGCTTTAACCCTTTGACTGCGATAGGTATACGTTTTCGCAAGTCTATCAATATATGTTATACGAAAGGCGTATTGACATTGATGATTCTCTCTGAGAATCCGCCGCATTCAAAGGGTTAAGGGTCGTCGGGCGAATTATTATTATATATTATCAAGTATAAATATAACCAATAAAAATTTGCATTTCCCCAAACTTATCTGTGATAGATAAACGAAGCGTTTACCAATCGTTTAGACTCTACCCAAGCACTTGAAAAAATTCAGAAGAATTCTCAAGTGCACAGTAAACTTGATCGTGCGACACGTAGCGCCAGACGCTACAAATCAATTCTATATTCATGAGAGCGACACAGTCGTAGAAAAGTTGGCGACACTATAGAAACGCGAAGGAAGCATCAACGTCGACGTGTCGACGAAGTTGAGAAGGTAGAAAAAAAAGTTTACAAAAAGTGCAATAAAGTGCCGACCGATTAAATGGTTAAATTATATTGGCGAAAATTAATATATCGTAGCAAAGTAAGTAAAGTTAAACTTTGCGTAATTTGCTTATAGAGTGACGTCACTACGGGCGATAACACGATAAACGTAAAGTTTAAAAAGTGACTTGAAATATATTCAAAATTGATGTATATCTCTCTGTTAACTTTTGAAAAACTTTTTTTACTACTTCGAAACAAAATGCCGTACGACCATACCCACTCGATATATAAATTTTGTATAATTTTCAAAAAGTATTTAAACTTTAAAAATGATATTCAAGTCTAATAAATCAAATTACACTCTACGGTAGCTCTACGAACAAACTTTAACGATGTTCCATTTGATTTATTATAAAAGCACAATACCTGTATATATTAATCCGTATCATTATTAACTATTTAACGAAGCTGATCAACTCATCACCTCGCCGTAACTCGTAAAGGAAATTACGGAAATATGAAGAAGCCAGGTAATACAGACTAATGGAACAGCAGCTCTGCATATCATCATTCGAGTCTTAGGGTGACTGTTGAAAATAATAGTATGCAAAGTAGCAAATATGAGACAGAAATAAGATCAGAATTATACGTCCAAGAATATACAAATATAATGTAATTAAGCGTACTGATAACAATATAATAATTTGAGAAAAAGTGGACGCGACGTAAAACCTGATCCAGGCAAAACAAAATTTGTAAAAAATAAGTATGTATACCTATTATCATGTTAAGCTCACTCGACACAGTCAGTGCGCCCTTAATCATGTCCTACGATGACCCTAAATGCTGGAAAATGTCAGTGATGTCACATAATCTACGTCATCACGTGTTAGCGCAACTTGATTAATTATCGCTCTCAACGCTTTGCAGAGCTTTAAACTTCGCTTCGCTTGCTTGGTCAGTCGCTATAGTGTATTATATTTTTTGATATGTTGTAACGTAATTTTTCACCGATAAACAAAAAATCCGAGAACGAACTATCTGCGGGAACCAGCCTACTTTACCTTCGGCCGTCCACCCTTCGTTCGTGCATCCGCATGCCAGGCGGGCGCCAGCCAATTCTTGTTTCACCGGGAATTGACGAGCCGGTATGAACTGGGAGTTGGAGTGGAACAGGCCCAACTCCACCAGAACGAGAGCTCTGACGGATCCTATCAGAAAGACGATAACTTGGCGGATCCTTTCGATCTTTGGGGTCGCGTAAAATC
>JARQSW010000871.1:229193-271748 GCA_030142375.1 Calameuta pallipes
CGCCCGCTCTACAGCCCTTTGCCCATCTCCAGCGGGGCGCCGGTATTTCAGCCGGGCTTCTGCCGGTCCGTGGAGACCTCAACTAAACAATAACAAAATCTTCCGAGAGCATTGGCATAACTGTACTGATCAACCCGAGAGCATAGCTTCTGCACAGGGTGGCGACCCGAAGGAAACCGGAAAGCGAAAACGTTATCTGTATCGGCAGCCAGACTCGCCTTGTGACCGTGAATCGAAAAATCACGTCACAATTTATATATGTATATCGCAAAGTAAATATACAACGTTATATTATATTTGTATTATATAGATATACAAATTACATAATCTGAACAACAGATTGGAGCCTGTTGTATTTGCCAATTCGTTAAGCAGCTTACAACTATCGACAGTTGTTGGACTTGAGAATGGAAACAGGACTTGTCAATGGACCGTAACGCGTAAGCCTGGGCACTGTTACAACGTTTCGGAATGCTGTTATCACGAAATGGGAAATATATAAATGTACGCTAAATATCTATATGAACTGCTCGGTATAAATACACGTGTGAACTTGTATGTAGCATATATGTATAATACATATATAAATGTAGCATCAAGTATCGCGGAAACTGTTATGATTTATGTACGCGTATTCCGCCCAAACTAAAATATTTATTATATATGCAGTATATCTAATTTTGGGAAAAATTCAAAAATTATATGCGCGCAGATAATATATTAAATGTTAAATATATATTTTCACTGCTTCATTTTTTTTTCTGAAATATAATTATCACGTTGATGAGGAACTTTTCGAATAATTCATAGTGAACAGATCGTTCGGTTTAATATGGGCTTTTGATATGAATATTTCGAATTGTTTGGCCATTCGAATAATTATGTAACATTGCCGGACTGCTATTTCGAATTCGAAATTCAAATTCTACGTACTGTTTCCAACTGTACTGGTACAATCAGACGTGTATATATCTGCCCATACTGAGAATTTGAACTCTCAGACAAATTACTAGCCTCGGGCAGTATCTGCCCGGTACATCTTGGAGTTTCAGAATTCTTGGTATTTTCAGTGTTTCGACTTTCGTTCGATTAATATATATATATATATATTTGCGTATAACGTAGTTATGCATTATGTACTGAAGTTATTTACTTGTTTACCTGTATATGAAATTCTATCAATAAATCCAAAAACGAAATTTTTGAAAAATTAATTTAACTCTAAAACGATAATGCAATTTTATTCTATATTTGAAGAGCATTGAGTTGGGGTGTCTCAGACACCCCACGTGTCTACTTCCGGGTTAATGGTATTGGGTTACATTATATCTCGATCAATCGCAGAGATTATGAAATTGCGTATATTGATGTAGAGAGAAAAAGCTTACACGTGGAGCTTTTCCTATTATATGATTTTTTTTAAAGAAAATTGGATTCTGTCATTCTCACACCTTCTTAGCCGTATTATTTTGTCAATCACGTTATCTTCGCGCAACGTGTTCGGGCTTAAAGATTTCCTATTGGTAGGATTTTCTGAAATTTTGACGTTTGACAGTTTTGAAATTGTATCGTAGAATATTCTTTCCCTGAAAATTCTATTATATGTCACATATGTATTTTGTCACCTTTAAAGTAGCACAAATAAATTTTCCAGGTCTCTGAATTTCTTCAGGCGATATAATCAATCTGTTAATTTTGTCTTTTTCAGGCCGAGATATGGAGCGTCTTCATCGCAATTTTGCGAAAAAGCGTGCGAAATCTGCAAGCCTGCACCGACGTCAGTCTCATCGAGCACGTGTTGCATCGATTGTCGCGAGCGGAGATCGTCGTAGCGGGTGAGTGAAAAAAATTAGAATATGCAAATTAATTCAGTGTATTAATTTTTTTAATTGCCTATAATCTATAAAACTTAAAATAATTAACGCAGCCTCCGTGATAATTATATCCGTAGATTTGTTAATCGACATGCTTGGAGTTCTGGCGAGCTACAGCATCACAGTAAAAGAATTGAAACTTCTGTTCGGTGCGATGAAGGCGGTCAAAGGAAAATGGGTAAGAATTTTTTTATTTTTATTTTTTTTCATCCCTTCAATTTTACATTCTAGTAGAGTCCTTCTACTATGGGATTACGCAATTCGTTATAGCTTGGCGAAAGTGTGAACGTAACCGTAGTAAATATTCTTTTCAGCCACGACATTCGGCGAAATTGCTTAACGTACTTCGCCAAATGCCACAACGAAACGGACCCGACGTATTTTTCAGTTTTCCAGGCAGAAAAGGATCGGTAAGTTGATTTGATACTTTAACCTAAAAGCTACTTCTGTCTTGTATGAAAATCGAATAAGGTCACCAAATAACAAAGTTTCCACGACCTTACAAGATGAAAGCACTTCTTTGGGTCAGGGGTTACGTCGTTGTAGCGACACCTTATACGAACTAGAGGATCCCATTGTTGCTATAGTGGGAAACGAAAAATTTTCATTGGGAACTTTCTACTTGATTTTGTTTGACGTTAGAGAAAGTTCGTAGTACGACATTCGTTTAACCAAACTTCATAGTTGTTTCGCACCGCTCAGAAGCACAAAGCAGAAATTTAATGAGAATCGCATAACCTGTCGTTCACGTAAGAAAAAAGCACAATACGTAAAGATCAAAGTTTAAAATTAAAAACTGTTTTTTAAAAATACACAAGACTCGTTAAACTTTCGAAAGAATAGCTATACTTTTTCGTTGACTATTACCTTTTCTTTTTCTTGCCTAATTCGTTCTTCGCGGTTATTGTAATTTGATAATTTACTATAGCGAATCTGGCTCATATTGCAAATTCAATACCTAATGCAATTAATGTGTATATTTATACCTAGAAAATTGCTTAAAATTTGGCACAAAATATACGTAGATTTTGTGTATCATGTTTCCTTCTGTTTGCGAAGAGCATATCGTGACTTGAATATTCTCGAAGTCTTACGTACTAGAAGTTCGCTTAATGTAGTAGCAGATTCGATATACCTGATTGAAGTGTCTCGTCGGTGATATTGCGAAATTGTTTCACGAAACTTGCCAAAGTTTACTGAACACGACATATCAATTAGGATCAGATAACCGTGTACAACGCAAGAATGACTGCGCAGGATTACACGATTAAATCAAAAGCTTTGGCTCTGTTAATTCAATCGAAATTCAGCACATTATATTCGATAGAATTTTCAAAATTAAGCATAAGAACTAAAATTTTGTATAGGTCCTCTAAAACAGTCTCTGTACGTTATGAATGTATTATTTTAATTTTTCTCAGGCAATAGTCTTACCGCCATTGGCCAAATGGCCTTACGAGAGTGGATTCACCTTTACGACGTGGTTTAGGCTGGATCCGATAAATTCTGTCAATATTGAGAGAGAAAAGCCGTACCTTTATTGGTAAGTCTTAGCGTTAACAATTAATCTTCGAATAATCCTCCTTTCGGTTTTACGAGCTTTTATTTCTTTGACGGGGACGGTGGCGCTCTCTCGCGGAACTTTACCGTCACTACTCGACTGACACTACGTAATTTCCTGGAGATCATTTTTTGCAAAAATACGGAATAATTTCGCCACGGTGCAGTTTAATCACGTTTCGCTCACATGGAAACGATTGGATTTTCATGCTGCGGTCTATTTACAGAGGGTCCAATGCCGTATTTTCTGTTTGTGAACCGCAACGGTGTGCTTTTTCGAGAGATGACAAAACTCGCGGTTATAAAGGGGATGCGGGAATGCACTGGGATCTATACGCGTATGGGTTAGAGTGGATGAAAAAAAAATATTCCAAAAAAAATCCAATTGACGAGATCCATCGGGCCAGTAAAATTCCAATGGCTCTCCGGTCCTATTCAAATCTGTGCTATTTGTTCGATGACCGCTGAAACTCTTTAAAGATAACTATTTGCTGAAATGTACAGGAACCACAATCCCGAACACGTTTTAATTGTTGCCAATATAAAAATGTTAGACATTGATTTTTATATTTTTATAGAGAATGATTTTTTGAAGAAAAAAAATATATATATATTTTTACCACATACCACTGCTCGTTGCTAATATTTTTCATTTCATTTATTTTTTTGCAGCTTCAAGACCAGCAAAGGCGTTGGCTACTCGGCTCACTTCGTAGGCAATTGCTTAGTACTAACTTCGATGAAAGTGAAAGGCAAGGGCTTCCAGCACTGTGTCAAATATGAATTTCAACCACGAAAGGTAACGCATGATTTTTTTTTGTAATACTATTCTGATACCAAAAAATGTCTTTTTTAATTTGAACTAATGAAAACAATTTTTTTTACAGTGGTACATGATCGCCGTAGTGTATATATACAATAGGTGGACAAAGAGCGAAATAAAATGTCTGGTTAACGGTCAGCTTGCGTCTAGTACGGAAATGGCGTGGTTCGTTTCCACGAACGATGTGAGTTGAAATTTTATATTGTATTTTAATTCTTGATTCATTTTGTAAAAATCTTCTTGTAGCCATTTGACAAATGCTACATCGGTGCCACACCTGAACTTGACGAGGAACGTGTTTTTTGTGGACAAATGAGCGCGATATACTTGTTCAGCGAAGCATTGACGACACATCAAATTTGCGCAATGCACAGACTGGGTCCTGGATACAAGGTAAACAGATATACTTGCACCCTTTAATTTACTTTTATTATTCTTTTTTTTTACACAAAAAATCAAGCAATTTATACTTTACACTGATAGTAAATGGTCTTGAAGAGAAAAAGAAATTTTCAATGTAATCCACATTATTCATATTACAGAGTCAGTTCCGGTTTGACAACGAGTGTTACCTGAATCTACCTGACAATCACAAAAGGGTGAGTGACGAGCAGGAGCACACGAGCATGGTGGACCAAAGTATACAGCCTGTAAGCATTTTTAGTTTGTTTTATTATTTCGTATTAATTTCGGTTCGGCCGTCTTATCAAGGTCGCTTTGGCCCATAACTATTTTATCACCACTTTAACGTACCTACCAACGTCGTATAACGACCAAGAACAGAGCATCAAGCGCTTCGTGTAATAAACAAAGATTTACATTGCATCCGTCAACCTTTGGTATGAATAGGAATATCATTTATGAATTGCGTGCTTAGTATCACAATTTTCTTAGACTTTTATCGATGGGAGTAATATGGAGCTTTCCTTTGTTTATTTAGCTTAACTTTTATATGGTTGACGATTGACTATATTTTCATTAAATTATTTATATCAGTAAACCAATATTTTTATCAGTATGTAGAACATGTATACGTTTTGAATTTGCATTGATTTTTAATTGGCTATAGTGTATTCCAAATATTTTTGCCTGTACTGTTTTTTTTTCTAATGCATTTAATAGATAGTTCTGTATCATTAGTCAAGCAAGATTTACTGACTGACAGATAACAATCAATAATAATTATTGTCTTAGTGAGATCAAAATGAAAAAATAGTCTACAGTTTCTGAAATAGCATATAAAACGTATAATAATTTGTTATTTATCACCAATCTACAATACCTTGTCATTTAATCTGTCAGATAATAAATCTTTATTTAACTGTTGTAGCGCATTGATTATTTGATACTGCTAATGTTGTTTTCAGTAATATTGTAGTCATCTTTGTATTGATTCCAAAAAAAAATAACCAAAAATAACTGATTAATAATTCAAAAACATTATAGGTGCTATACGACGGAAAGCTGTCCAATGCAATTGTGTTCATGTACAACCCTGTAGCAACGGATTCTCAGCTATGTCTACAGAGTGCTCCAAAAGGAAACGTCTCATACTTCGTACACACTCCACATGCCCTGATGCTGCAGGTAAGTTCCTAAGACAAAAGATTAATTAAATAAAAGAAATTTCTTACGGTAATCAAAATAATACAAATTTTTATTATAGGACGTTAAAGCCGTGATAACACACTCGATACACAGCACCCTCAATTCGATCGGTGGAATTCAAGTTCTATTTCCATTATTCTCCCAATTGGATATGCCCTACGATTGCATAGCAGCTAATGACATCAAGCGAGATCCCACATTATGGTAATTACTACGTCACAAACGTTACCGAACTGGATGATATCGTATAGGAAGCTTCCACTTACATAACTGATCCCACACTTGGGAGTTAATTGTTCGATCGTCCTCTGTGCTTCCAGTTCGAAGTTATTAGGGTTCATCTGCGACCTCGTCGAGAGTTCACAGACTGTTCAGCAGCACATGGTCCAGAACAGAGGATTTCTCGTGATTAGTTTCATGCTTCAAAGAGCCAGCAGGGATCACCTCACTACTGAAGTTCTTGCCTCCTTTCTTGAGCTGACGAAACACCTGGTCACTTGTCTCAGTGCTAACAGTGATCTTTTGCTAAAACAGGTACAATAAAATGGGGTTAATTTTAATGTGACGAAGACATTTTCTTAACATTCAGACTGAGCTTTCAATTTTCGTTTACGTACTGTGTATGTTGTCAGATTAGTAGATTTCTTGTATGTTCAATATGACAGCTCGTGAGAGGATCTTTGGGACACTAAAATTTTATATTTTGTGGAATTAATTTAAAGACATTTTTTTAACATGCAGACTGAGTTTTCAAGTTTCGTTTACGTACTGTATTTGTTGTCAGATTAGTAGATTTCTTGTATGTTCAATATGACAGCTCGTGAGAGGATCTTTGGGATATTAAAATTTAATATTTTGTGGAATTATTACTCTTGTGGTTAAGAAGATTGAATCGCTAAAGTGCACTTGATGCACTATTAAAAGAAAAATGAAAATTTTATTGGTATTTATTCATCTTTTATTAGTTAGATTTATTAGTATACTGTTGTCAGTGATTAATTTGTAACCTTATCGCCATAGATTTCAATGTTGATTTAAATAATTGAAATGGAAACTATTTTTATGATAACTCAAATACTGAAAATTCATTATAATCGTTGCACTACAGTAGCATGCAGATTGTCGAACGCGAACGAAATGCATTGCAAAATCATAACTTTTAGTTATTTTTATGTCAATATGAAAATCGTCAAAAACTATTTACATTAATCACATGAATGATGAGCGTAGAAATGTCTTTCACGTATTGCGCATAAGTATTAAGTAGTTACTGTTATTATTTAAGTATATATTTTTTTGAATCGTTATTCTAAGGCCTTGAGCATGAGTCCTCCCTGGGCACCTTTAGAATATTCTTAAGTTCACAAATCTTTGGATTGGATGCAATCTGCCGACTTTCAGGTTTTCCTATTTTTAACTGCCCATGCGATCTCTTGCTTGCGCTCCTGCCAAAGTGCTTCTACGTATGAATTTATGGTGTCAACTATTGTAACAATTCGCGCTGATGAATTCGTATACTCCAGTTAATAATAATGCCACTCACGACGTGCGTTCTTGTACGTACGTGAAAAATGATGTTGCCACATAAGAAAAATTATTTTTGTCAGACGCTCATTATTCATTATGAATTCACTAGCACGAAACAGTGCGATTTTTCTTTCTTTTGGCCCTTATCACACTGTGTCCGCAAACGAACAAAAAAGTAGCGACAGTATTAAATTCGAAATGAAAAATACAAGTAAAGAAGGGGATTAAACCCGCATTCATATGTTCATTACGTATAAACAAACAAATATTTTCTAGACAATTTTAACGATTTGTTAAATCAATTAAATTCCTCTTCTCTCCACAGTTATTTTTGCAAATCAATGTTTCGTAAAAAAAAAATACCTCGCCTCTTTGTACCGCGCAATTACACCTTATTCTGTTATTCGATTGCATGTTTTTCTGAAAAAAAAAAAAAAAAAATTCTTTTGAAAATCCCACTACGCGTTATAGTCCTTAGCAGCACTTACAGTACCGGCTAATGAATTTAAATAATCGTAATAATTTTCATCCGATAATTAATTTTAATCACGTTATCCTCATTCCATCTGTTTGCTCTACGTAGAAATTGGATATTGTGCGTATACACTGTCAGATATGATATGTCGAATTAGCTGGTGGGAATAAAAATATGTCAATTTGATTTGAATCCATTGAATGATTCAATGAAATATGAATTCGAAAGAGCGAAATATCTATTTAAATATTTTAATTTATTAAAAAATTTTCAAAAAAGGTATTAACTGTAAATACTATTTTCAATTGATTTATACCGTTAAGCGGCAAGCAAATTCGAATAGGTGGAACGATAAAATAAATAAAAGCGAAAAGAAAGTCGGCCAGATTGATGTGTCCGAAGAACAGGCAGATCCATGGTGATGTAGTTGTTTTACTTTTCATTCCTAACATGGCAGCTGCTGGATCACGTCCTCTTTAATCCAGCTTTATGGATATACACACCGGCGCCGGTTCAAACGCGGCTCTATTCATATTTGGCCACGGAATTTCTCAGTGACACTCAAATATACTCAAATGTCAGAAGAGTCTCTACAGTCTTGCAAACGGTGCACACACTCAAATATTACTACTGGGTAGCAAATCCACGATCAAAAAGTGGAATCACACCAAAAGGACTAGGTAAGTTGATCCAAGTGTCAATAGCTGCTCCTTCGCAATTTTCTCAACCTTATAAAATAATATCGACTCTGTATCCATGAATGAATTCGATTAACAAAGCTTAATTACCGAGTGCAACTATATTGAAAGGCTTGAATCAGCAAGCCAATTAAAATTATTAAAATTATAATAGAAAAGCACGAAGAAGATTCGAAGTACTTTCATTGATATCAAAATTTTATTAAATCCCATTAAAAAAGTTTTTTTATAACAAATATTTATACCAACCAAAAAATTGTCTACAGATGGACCGCGACCTCAGCAAAAAGATATTTTGACGATACGTTCATACATATTGCTGTTTCTTAAGCAGCTTATTATGATCGGTAATGGCGTCAAGGATGACGAATTGCAGAGCATCCTTAATTATCTAACAACGATGCACGAAGTAAGTTTGACGCATATTTCCTCCTTATGAAATATTTAAATATCGTGGAGAATATTTTCTTTCACAAAGCACGATACTCTTCAGGATGAGAATTTACACGACGTGCTACAAATGCTGATATCATTGATGTCCGAGCATCCTTCATCGATGGTACCTGCTTTCGATGCTAAGCAAGGCGTAAGGACGATCTTCAAATTGCTGGCAGCTGAGAGTCAATTGATAAGACTTCAAGCTTTGAAGCTTCTTGGCTTCTTCCTTAGTCGCAGCACGCACAAGTATGTATTCGTGTTCCTTGCGTCCCGTATGTGCGTCATGCGCATGTTAAATCCTCGGCTTGGTAAAAAAGATACTGAAAGTGCTCAATTTGCAGAAGGAAATACGACGTTATGAGTCCACATAATCTTTACACACTGCTCGCCGAGAGAATACTGCTTAACGAAGAGACCCTGTCCCTACCGACCTACAATGTTTTATACGAGGTATAATTATAACGTAATTTTATTCTTGTAATACTTTTAGTGAGAATAACGAAGCGCGAGAATCTCATTGAAAATTACTAATAATCACGAGAGCTGCTTTTATAATAATTTACTTACAAAAGTATCTTTCTATCAGATAATGACGGAACACATTAGCCAACAAATTCTTTATACAAGACATCCAGAACCAGAATCGCATTACCGTTTGGAGAATCCAAGTGAGTGAAATTATTATTTCAAAAAGTGCGATACTGTGCAAGATCAAAGGTGCCTGTTGAAATATAACTAAGTTATTAATTAACTTTGGTTTCAGTGATACTCAAGGTAGTCGCCACCCTGATAAGACAATCAAAACAGACAGAGCAGCTTTTGGAAGTGAAAAAGCTCTTTCTCTCGGATATGACACTGCTGTGCAATAATAATCGTGAAAATAGAAGAACAGTTCTGCAAATGTCCGTCTGGCAGGAATGGCTAATAGCGATGGCTTACATCCACCCGAAGAACACGGAGGAACAGAAAATATCAGATATGGTTTACTCGCTCTTTAGAATGTTACTTCATCATGCTATTAAGCATGAATATGGCGGATGGCGCGTGTGGGTCGATACTTTGGCCATTGTTCACTCGAAGGTAAATTGAAAATAGTAAAATCAAAGAAAGGCATCAAATTGGTTTTATCGTTGCTGCAGGTGTCCTACGAGGAATTCAAGCTTCAATTTGCCCAAATGTACGAGCACTACGAACGTCAGAGATCTGACAACATAACCGATCCTGAGGTGAGGCAGCAAAGACCGATAAGTACAATCTCAGGATGGGATCAGCAGCATTCCGGAAATAATGGCTACAGCAGACCTTCGCCGTGGACAAATCAGCAACCAAATGACGTGCAGCACGTAGAGAGGAATTATAAGGTGACTGAAGAACAATTGAATTTTATAACAGATATATTTTTAAAAGGATATCAATGAACAAATTTTTTTTCATGGTTGGTCTAGGAGTTCGATGCATCCGAAGGAACCGAAAGACTGGAAGAATCCTGCAGCTGCGACCTCAACTCAATAGATAATACCGAGAGTGATGGGAGCCCTGCAATAATGAAATCCCGTAGCGATACTCTGGAGACACAACAATCCAGCGAAGCTGTTTCCTTGGACTCGAGATTAAGCGACAAGCCGGAGACTCCAACGACAGCGCGTGAAAATAATACAGACACGCCGACCATACTGGAAGAAGCCAACAGCGAGGCCATGTCACTGCCTACGACGCATGAGACTAGCGAGGTCATTTCTATAGAGAGTTCTAGCGATTTCTATAGCGAGGTTCACAAAATTGAGAGCTCCAGTTCAGACTCTATAGTCCAGGATACCGTGAAGAAAGATGACGAGGAAGAGACTAGCGCGCGCGAAGTTCCACTGGATGTTGATTCCTGTTTGACGGAAAAGAGCGACGTGAGCGTCCCGGCGACGCCGCCAATTGACACCGACGAGATTGAAGAAACTGTCAAGAAGGATGAAGAGCAAGTTCAGAATGAAGTGAGCGACCAATCGGCGCCGACGGACGTCGAGTCGTCTTCTCCGGAAGCTGAAGACCCTGAGAAGATCGAAAGCGTTGATGGTAAAAGTGAAGAGAAGTCTGAAAATGATATAAAAACAGAGACTCCGACTAATCTTGATGATGACGATGATGGTGCTTTTGACGGCGCTGTTGTTGTCGATGCTATTGACACGATTAAGACTACCACTGATACCAACACGACCACTGTGGATACTACTGACAAGACTTCTAATACCGATCCAAACGTAGAAATGACTATGTCGAACGAAGCAGAAGAGGAAACGATGAAGAAGAAAGAAAAAGAAGAGGAAACGATGGAGAAGAAAGAAAAAGAAGAGGAAACGATGGAGAAGAAAGAAAAAGAAGAGAAAACAAACGAAGAGGAGACGAATGAAGAGGAAAAAGAAGAAGCGACTCCATCCGACGATATCATAAAAGATAAATCATCTAATGAGATCGAAAAGCTTCAACTCGACAATGACAAAGATGTAATTGACAGCGACACATCGGAAGCTTATTTGACACCCACGGAGAACCACGAGGGCTCAGGCGAGAGCAAGGAAACCGAAACAGAGAAAGAAGAGGAAGTGGAAAAGACAGCAGAAGAAGGAGTGGAAAAGATAACGGAAGAAGAAAAAGAAACGAGCGAGAGCAAAGTTGAAATACCGGATGATAAGATGGCCGACGCTAAGAGCGAAGAAACCGAAGATACCGGAGCGGAGGAAGGTGTAAAAAGTGTCAATTGCTCAACTAGCGTAATAGAAAAAAGCTCGGATATCGATGGCTCGAAGATGGCAGAGGTAGAGATAAAGGTCGATGAACCCGAATCTGAGGTGGTGGGTAGCGCGACGTTAAACAGCGGCGAATGCGCTGCGGACTCTTTAGCAGAGGAAAAAAGTGCTGTTATTAATGGTAACGATGAGAAGGTAAATGAAAAACATTCAGGGGAGCCGTCCAATATTTCTACTAGCGTAAGTGATAAATCAGACGTTCCAGTGAGAACGGACAAGGTAGAAATAGAAGATAGTGTTTGTAATAATAGCGATGTTCAAAGTTCTGTAGATAATGTGACGCAAGTGCCAAATCCTAAGCAGCAAATTCCAACAATATCTACGGTCTGTGATGCAACTCAAAGTTTACCCGATGGTGTGCCTCAAATCGTTAGTTCTAATGTGGTTGCAAAAGCCAATCCGATAGTGAATGACTTAGCTCCAGATCACGCGGATTCCCGTCGCAGATCCAGTCTACCGATTGTGTCATCGGAAAGCGTCGCAGAAGGCAGTGGTGACGAACCTCCTTCACTGCCGGTTCCCTTACGTAAAACGTCGTCACCCCAGAAACGACCAAGGAGTGCCTCAACCTCCACACAAGTGGATCCCAATCATTTTGGTTAGCCATTCGTCTATTTCATTCCTTCGTTATTATTTATCTCACCCTATAGCCATCATTTAACTAACATTTATATCGACAGAGTCAAAAAGAACGAAGCAAGGTAATCCTTCCTCGAGACCCATGTTCAGTCCAGGACCTACCAGGCCACCCTTCAGGATACCAGAATTCAAATGGTCTTACATACATCAAAGACTACTTTCCGATGTTCTATTTTCATTGGAAACTGACATTCAAGTATGGAGAAGGTAGGAAGTATTAAAAAATCTCCATAATATCTGATCCAGAAACTTATGCGATCTTTTGCAAAAATTTTCTTACAGTCACACTACAAAATCCGTACTGGACTTTGTGAACAGCAGTGAGAACGCAATATTCGTAGTGAACACTGTTCACTTGATTTCTCAATTAGCCGACAATCTCATAATAGCCTGTGGTGGACTTCTACCGTTATTAGCTTCAGCAACTTCGCCAAATGTAAGAAAATCTTCTTAACCTCTCAATTGATATGATTGTCATTGATCCTAAGGAAATCATCAATCTATAAAATTCATATTTTATGTATACAGAGTGAACTGGACGTGATCGAACCTACTCAGGGTATGCCAATCGAAGTGGCAGTTTCTTTCTTACAAAGACTAGTCAACATGGCGGACGTACTCATATTCGCAAGCTCTTTAAACTTTGGCGAGCTTGAGGCTGAGAAGAATATGTCTAGCGGTGGGATTTTACGGCAATGCTTGCGTCTGGTTTGTATTCTTGCTCGATAGTCTGTTTTACGATGCGATACGATAGGGTATGACCATCAATATGGCTGCAACGATGCCAATAAAGCGTTAGTGTTCGTTTTTACTCTGATATCACCATTTATTTCATAAATCAGTGTATTCGTGCTAACATTAAAACCGCAAAAATATACGGGGAACAAAACCGTCACTCGTGTTTCTTTATGGTATGGATTCTCTTTTTCTTCTTTTCTTTTCACATCATAAAATAGAAATGAGCCATAAATGACGTCGCTCGGATAGTCTCGTATAGGAGATATGAGTCAGTTCTTGTTTGAGGATATGCATAGAATACATTTATTTAGTGCTTATTTTAATAGATTATTTTTCTAGAGCGAATTTAACTTCGCATTTCAAATCGCAAAAGTATCCTAGTTTTATTTCACAAAATCTCATTTTAATGTCAGATTTAAAGCATTATTTGAAATGAATTTAGAATTACTGGATGCATGTGAAACTTGCATTATATGAATCTTATTCAATTTTCTCTTGAAAATATAGTAAGAATTTTAATTAAACGAAGAATGAACTTGATAATAAGTTTTAATTATCATCGTCAAGATATAAAATCTATTCAGTTGAAAAATTCATGTCAGCTTTACACACAGTCATGTTATTTCAAAATTTCTAAACGAAATTTCGACATTCTTTTAACTGACACTCTTCTTATATACGAAATTGCAGTATGCATAAGTAAATCTGTAGATGATCGTTCAATCAATTATTAACAGATAGACTAGGTCTAGAATAGGTCTATGATAAAAGTGTAATCGATGAAGCAGTGGATGAGTACGATATTGATAATAATTATTTTATATTCCTATTCATCATATTTTCTTTCATAAGTAAAGAAATAAATATATGTTAGTCGATTCAATTATTCTCTATATTCAAATCCACTGCGGCATTAACCTTTTGTCATAAATTAAGTACAAAGTCTATTTTGTTATTATAACTACCCAATATAACGCTTGTTTAGGTCTGTACATGTGCCGTTAGAAACTGCTTAGAGTGTAAAGAACGGGGCAGACCCTACAGCATGTTAAGTCGACAGATTGGTTCTAGTAATAAATCCCAGCACATACAATCTCTGATACGTGGAGCACAAACGTCGCCCAAGGTATGTCAATTGATATTTGAAAATAGAGTGAATTATTTTAATTCAATTGTAGAAATTAATTTTCATAACATAATTTTGATCAATGTATTGCAATGATTGTATTTCAAAATTATGATATCACGTATCATATGCACTGTAAATTAAAAAATGTTTCATCCGCAGAATATCGTGGACAATCTGGCAAATCAATTAAGTCCAGTTAAGGATCCTGAAAAGTTGCTGCAGGACATGGATGTCAACCGACTTAGAGCTGTTATATACAGAGATGTTGTAAGTATAATTTGTCTAAGAATGACTGAATGATAATTTAATGCAAGATTTTATAAACTACTGATTTTTCTCTTTCAGGAAGAAACCAAGCAGGCCCAGTTTCTGTCCCTGGCTATAGTTTACTTCATCTCTGTACTAATGGTCTCAAAATATCGGGATATCCTAGAGCCACCTATTTCGCAGCGACCACCAAGTCCTGTTCAAGCAGTTCAAACCAATGGATCACACATAAGATCTGGGAGCCCATCAGGTAAATTTTTTAGAAAGAATATTCATTAAATTCTGACTAAGGCAACAATTTCCAAAGACTTGCAAATCATTGTCACAGACTGTCCGTGATATCAGTTCGACATTCAGGGAACTCTTTCATATGTTGAAGCTATTAAAAGATGACCTTTGGAAATTAAATTCTTCTTGAGGCTCAATTAATATCGAATCGAATCATCAATAATCCCATAAGAGTAAATTACGACCTCGTGAATTTTCTTCATGATATTCATTTATGACGCGAACGGAATCTAAAAAAAACTTAAACGTACAATTGACTGCTGATCCTGACAATATTAAAACAATTATTTATTAAGCTGTTAATTATTTTTACATACTTTTATGAAGTACATATATGCAAAATAATAATTATGGCAAGTTACTCATTTTATTCCCATTTTTTTTTTTTTACGTCCTCCATCTTATCATGAGGATTGAAAAGAGGGAAAAATATTTTGACTGTACAAGGCGACATTGTTAAATCATATTTCGTTTAGAAATTTTTTTAGTTTATCACATATACCCAGTGCGATATCTGAACTCGAAGTTCAACAATGGCAATGCTGATAATTCGATTGTTTACTCCAACACAGTTATTCAGTTTGTATATTTTCTCAAAACTCTTACGTGTCAGATAAGTGTATCCCCTACTCGTATCCTTTCCATCGAAACACAATGTTCTGAATGGTCGGGCCTGTTTGTTTCGACTTCTTAATTAACAATAAGATACAATTAGAGCATGATTACCATTACTCTGAACGCATGATGCTTACAATGTTTCACCAATGCAAGCACTGCAGAAAAAAAGTAAGCGTTAGTCGATATTTGTATGTACGGTCTAAATTACAATTAATAACTAACGTTATTGATAACTCGTGTACAAATACAAAACAAGTATCAACCATTAGACCTACGGAAAATTTTATCTTTAAAATAATTAAATACAATTGATCAAATGATACAAATACCTATGGCACATACTATATGTATATTTTTTTAAATTTTGTATACAGATTCTGGATATATGTACATACAGATGTAATTGCTAACTCAATTAATTCATAGTGAAACTAATATAGAGACCTGATAACAACTATGATGTCTATGATTATGAATACAGAATTTTAAAGTAAAGAATTACACCGTACTTACTTATATTAATTTTTTTTTCTCCATACAATGCAAATTAAATTCAAACGGCAATTGACTGTAGCCTGCGTGATGATTCTAGATGACAGTAGACGCTGTAAAACATTATTGCACTAGTAATGGTAAAAATGCCACCAAGAAACAGCACCTGACTTCATTTGGTAGTGTAAGCATGCGTGGTTGCACTGGTGTAGAGATGAACTTTTTATCTGTATCTGACAGTGAGAGTTTTGATGTTTGTCGAATGTGTTTCTTGCACTTTTTATTTTTACATTATAGAAAAACTTTATCATTACATCATTGCGACATCATATATGAAAAAAAAAAGAAATGGTATTCAAATATATCCAGATGAACTCCTGTATTTTCAACTATACATTTTAATGACTTGTTCAGCACGATTAGCACACTGACATATGTAAATTTCTTTAAAATGAAAAAATGAGGACTATTTTTAGTCATTGCAACGTCAAAATCTATTTCTATACATTACACATGCATATCATGGATTTGCATATGTAAAGATACAATTCAAATAAGTTACCACGTATTTTGAATAAATTGTAAGCTTGAATGAAATACAAGAAGAATTGACATTCAAAGAAATTTGGACATTATAGGAAATTAGAATTCGCTGGTTCATTATGTTTACTCCATTCATTGCTCTCATCAGCTCATCGTCTGCAGTATTCTGAGTTACCATTATTTGTTATATTCTTTCACCCACCAACAGTGTCTTGAAAACAAGAAATATTTAACCAACACCAACAGACATTAATAAAAAATACGTAAAAGAAAAACAAAAAAAGTCCATACTGTACTTCACCTGGTAAATCTTGACCACTGTGCATAAAACAAAAATTAGGAATCAACGTTTTCTATTTCACACTAAAAAAATATTCAGCACTTCAAATACTTTTGAAATGAAGAACCAAAAGACCCACGAAAAATTTTGAAAAACGTTTTCATTCTTTAAGATAAATATCATATACTCTTGTGTCACTGATCGTACCAGTGATCTAAGAGCATATCTAAGATCAATGTATTAGAGCATGTTAGAGCATTAAATAAAGATGGCGAGGACCAAGATGAAGTCTAGGACAGTCTTGATTGGCATAATATCAGAAGTATAAAGGTTAATGAGGTCGCGATAGGCGTGTGGTTAATGTGTGTTAAATGTGTGGTAAATGTAGAAAAAAAATGTGGTTCCTCAGGAGATGGGAGTGGTGGTGGAGGAGGGCGGCCTCTGTTCCCACAGTGGTCTCACCACGTGTACCCTCAGTTCCTCCCGGGGTCTCACCCTAACGCCAATGCCAATGCCAATGCCAATGCCAACTACCACATCAGCCAGCACCACCACCAGCACCCGCTACCGGCTGCCAGGCACTCTAATCGCCAGCCTCCCTCCAGCTATTATCTCCCGAATCACCACAGCAACCATTATAACCATCACTCGAATAATTATAACTACCATCGTCACCATCATTATCATCATCACAATAACAACAACCATCATCATACGCTTCAAAAGCATATCGATCAGCCCCGAAATCTCTATCATAGAAATTCTGGTGTCGGTCTGCAAGGTAATTGCTCGAACAGATTCCAAAAGGAGAATGCTCGTACGAATTACATTTATTGCTAATTGTGATTGTGGAATGATCGTAATTAATTTTATTTGCTCCCCACTTGATTCGTTCAATTTACTTGCCGTAGCACCTTTTATTCGCATGTTTCTTGTTGGAGTCTAGCGCGACTCTTCTTTTGGAGGGGTTGCGTGATCTCACGTGATTATGATTGAAAAAGTGCACATTTGCTTTTTACAAAAATGTTTAAAAAATTACCTTTTTATTATCTGATCTTTATGTACTTTTGTTATTTACGCTTTTATTTTATATTAACAATTTTATTGTTTGTGATCAGGAAATGTTTAAGGGCTTTTGTATATGACGTTTGCGTATTCTAGTAGGGAACTAGTGTACAGATTTTTTTTATTATTGATCGTAAAATGAAAAACTATTGTTTTTTAAATCATTATTTTTAATAATGTCAAGAGGTATCACAATGTCAAATAGCAATCTCTTTGCTTACAGAAAATCGGGTCTGGATTAATTTGTAATCAATTTTTTTTGGCGATCTCAAAAAATGCATGCCACTTTTGAATAAATAAATTGGAGAATTAGTTCAAACAAAATAACAAAGCTGTAGAAATGTTGAATATCATATAAATCGATATCATTCAGATAGGCAAATTATCAACTCTTAATTACGAATAAATCAATTTACTGACATTTAGTTTTTTATCAGTCACTTCTGTGCATGATATCACTATGCATGCAGGAACGCAAAACAATTTCACTAACTTCATATAATAACAAATAAATGTGTTCCAAATTTTATTAACAATAATTTCAAGCTTACTGACTTTCCTTAATTAATAATTAACTTACTCCATTTATCTTGAAAAATGACACCTGCAAAATATGACGTATCCCACATGATGCGTTACATCGGAAAATATTCGCGAAAATATTATTGCAAATCAATGTAATTTTTTAATACGAATACTGTTTGCCCTACAAAAAATTATTTCGCTAATTTTGTACACGAAGCACATGCATGAGTCTGATATGTGTCCCCTTCCGCACAAAAATAAAACACGCCTATAGTACATCAGTGTACGACTATCAACTATACAATCACAAGAAAAATTAACTCCAAAAAGAACTATTGAACATCATTGTATAGTAGAAAAATGAACTATACTCAAAACTAATAGTAATTATTAGTAATTAAAAAAATTAAACAATTTATATCTAATACTTGTTTTAGTTTAGTCACTTGTCTTTACTATATTCAGAATGTTTCTAGTATATCCTAAATTATTTTTTTATTAAGTCTGTCAAACGTTGCTCACTTTTTCAAATTCGTACTGTTCAATCTATAGTTATAAACACGAAGCACGGATTCTGAAACTAGTAAATCCTTATCCACAATGTATCTTCTGAAATTTCAATGAGCTACAAGAACAGTTGCAGAGAGCGTTTATTTAATAGAATATAAAGGAACATGACGCTTTGCGCAACGTGAACGTTTTGCTTCGAACCCTTCAGCTTGAATATGAAACGTGGATCGCATGAAAATTTTGGTAAAAATCGGCATTCCGGTAACGGACCGTCGAAACGGTCAAACAATTTTATAAAGTTTTTAATCCATTTTTTCAGGGAGTGGAGGTATCATGAATCAGCCTGGTTCACAGGACGATGGGGAATACGAAGTTATAATTGTGGACGAGAATAATTCTTCTATTTTGGCCGATCATGACGTCACATCATCCGGTCCTCCCTCAACGAAGGTAAGTTCGTCCCGATCGATCAGGTTCAATTAAAAATTATCTTACTAAATACTTTTCTTGTTCTGCTATGAAATTTTTATAATCGCATCGAACCGAGTTTTTGCAAAATTTGACAGAAGGGGAAGAAAAAAAATCTCAAGTAAAGATTTTGTGGTTTATTAGAAATTTCGTATGTTTATTAAAACGTTCGTTAGTGAATTTATTTAGGGTTAAACGTGTTTCTCGAAAGAAAATTATATTTCCCAACGTGTGTTATGAATTTGGCATTTACGGAATTTAATTACAAAGCATTTACTTGAGATCGCATGCTGGGTTTGGTTTTCCTTTTATATTCGGCAAGTTTTAAGTGTGGTTTCGTCATTTATCTTTAGGTAGACAGTTTATGGTTTTATATACTTAATCTTTTGCTAACACGACTTTTGATGACAGCTGCATAAATCTTTGACCATTTGGCTGAATCACATTGAGATTTGAATCTTTAATAGGCTTCTTTTTATCTCTATTCAGGTATTTTTCGCGTTATTTGATTCCAACTTTTATACTAAAAATTATTAATGTTCGGAAAACATCACAGACGCATTATATTGAAACAAGGATGAAAAAAAATAAGAAAAATCAATTCATATAAATTTACATAAGCAATTGACATATTGGCAACTGGAAAATTTTATTATCGTCTTTGAAATACTACCGTGAACAGCTGGATATGGTAATAATGTAATCAAAATATGCAGCAAACAATCTTGTAATTGCTTATCAGCCTATATCCGAACTTTACAATTAAAAATGTTACGTCAGAATCATATAAATATATTACAAACATGAATGCACGCAAAATTTGAATGTGTCATGTCGTAATTTCGGGTAAGAGTATGTAAAAAAAAAAGTATGCATTAAAGTAGCAACATATAATTGTACCGCATGTTTTGTCTAATTAACAAAACTTTGATTTTGCACATCAACTGTCAAATCAAACGCAATTACTTTCAAAGTGAATTCTTTAAATTTCCCGCTACGAAACTTAAAAATATGCATACAGTCAGCATCGGTCATACTGCTCATATATGTATTCATCAAAAACAAACAGCAATTCCTTATCAGTAATTTTCAGTTCAAAGTACTCACCTGATACCATCAACCAAATAATTTCTGTCGCCAAAATCCAATTAGTATATAACGTCTACGTGATGTTTCCACTCTGATAAAACTTTTATAACTGTCAACACTTTCTTACTTATTTTGTATGAATTCAAATGTAGCCATATGACTACGAGCATGCCAGATTCTATTATCTGTCTGACCGTTAACTTACTTTGCTTGCATTGCTATGCGTACTAACTACGGGTTCTGAAGGGAGGTCACAGTGGTGCACCTCGACCACGGACCATTGTCGAGGGTTACACCTCATCAGAACCTGCGCTTGGCTCGTCTACGAGGCCTGAACCACTGCCACGAAATCAACAGGTAAACCTTGATGAAACTGCGGTCACAAGAATCAATCGTTCGGATAAAATTTCACTAAAAATTCATTCACTTTTGACACGATGGAAACCGACGCTCAGTTTAAAAAACTAGTACGACGTGGTACCGTTTCACGCCGCCAGAGGGCACCACTTTCTCCATTCACTCGCCAAAATAAAATGATTAATTCCGCTAGCATTTAAAAAGTAATACTTCTCGCGACTAATTCACAAACTCCTAGTATGCAAATTATGAAAGAGTAAAATGTTGTGTTATGAAATATTTATTATATGCATACATTTAATTTCAAAGTCACGAGGTGTTTAGAGCGATTTTCTTTAATTAAATTCACGTTAATGTCAAGAACCCGTTTCGAGGTTATTTTTAAAAAGTTGCTTATTAGTGTATAATGTTACTAATTGCATGTTACTCGTTACGATTATTTATTCTATAGCATACTAGATATTATTATCGTCGAACATCATACGGCAATATGACTCTTGATGTAGAAGTTGTGTGTAAGACAGAATATAAATTGCCAATTACTGACAATTAGTATACTTTACATTGTAGAATGGTAGCAATAGTTGAACTTACAAGTGAACCTGTAATATTTATATTATCTGTGACTTGTGACGTGTCTTGTTCAAATGTATTTATTAGCATAATCATAGTTAAAAAAAAATTCCTTATAAACACAACGTATGAAGTGGTATACATACAAAAGAAAATATTTCCAAAATTTTTCTTTGAAAATTTTTATTTTCTCGCTGAAATTGTCGTATGCCTACGATTACACTTAAGGATGATCTACTCTTAAAATTAGCACTTGTCAATTCAATTCTAAAGAATTTTCCACTTGTCGATGCAAAACGCTGGAAACTCGTAAAAACAAAACTAAGGGAACACAAGTTCTCTTTCAATTTATTTATGAAAAGTTCCTATTTCCTATTTTCTCCAGAGTAATGACTCCAGCGAGGAAACAGTGCATCAGAGCAATATCACTGCTGACCCCAGTCCATCCGAGGTCACGACAGACAACGAAAACAAACTTAACTCGTCCGAGGAAGCTTGGACTGACGTGAATCTAAACGACGATGGCGACACCGTTCCTGTAACGAACCCTCGCGAGGATCCTCGAAATATTCACAATATCGCTCATACGCATGGTAAGAATAATAAATCTCAAAAAGAATTAATATTTGACATATCGTAGTTGGACAAAACAAAAAAGCAGCAACAAGTGACAAAAATTGAGCAAACAAATAATTATTTTCACAGGTGAAATTCCCGATAACGAAGGAAATGTTTTGGATCAAGAAATACTTGGTAATTCAGAACGCGGAGAAAAACCACCCGCGGAAATATCTGTAGTAAGAGTACCGGAAAGGCTAGTCGTAACGGCTGCGTCACCACGACCTGATGATCTTCCAATTAAAGGACTCGTTGATCATCTTCCGGTGCCAACGCCATCGCGGGAAGCGTCTCTAACTCAAAAACTGGAAATGGCCTTGGGTTCTGTGTGTCCGCTGCTTCGAGAAATTATGGTTGACTTTGCGCCATTCTTATCGAAGACGCTTGTTGGTTCACACGGACAGGAATTACTCATGGAAGGTAAAGGTACGTGCCATACGTATAAATGAATCTGTCGTCTGTAACTTTTTGTGTGTAGAAAAATTTAAAAAAAATTAACTTCTCTCATACAGGTATATCGAAATTTCTTTTTGTGAATCACGCAATTCTTAAAGCGTTGATGAACGTGAGAATCGATTAACTAATCAACAAATAATTTCCTGTCCAATATCTAAGCATCATCAGCAAATTTATTGGATAAATTACAACTTAATGGTCGTTGCACGTCATATTTCATATGGTCAATTAAAGACCAGGCTTGGCTCGAGTTTAATTTTAGTTAACAGTGGAGAATACATCGGATAAGATCGTCGATTAGTATGCGACTCTCGTCGAGAAGAAGCTGCACACTATCCAGAAATTTAAAATTCAATGAACGTCGCGAATGATGGTCCTGCCATATTTAAATACACTCTATTTTTATCATCGAGTCATAAGTCACTAATTCCTCAATTCTGAATATAAAAATTTTGGTCTTATCGATACACCAGGTTTGACGACCTTCAAGAACAGCACTTCCGTAGTGGAGCTGGTGATGCTCCTGTGTTCCCAGGAATGGCAAAATTCCTTGCAAAAGCACGCAGGACTGGCATTCATCGAATTGATCAACGAGGGGAGGTTAGTAAACCAAAAAACGACAGCTCAAAAATACTACAGTCCAAATTTTCAAAAACCATTCAAAATTCCTATTCAACTTTTCAGATTGCTGTCGCACGCAATGAAGGACCACATAGTGCGAGTGGCGAACGAGGCCGAGTTCATTCTAAACAGGATGCGTGCCGATGATGTTCTCAAGCATGCAGACTTCGAGGTGCTTATATGCGTTCACTTTAAATTCATCGCGCGATAGCGCACTTGATGCTCTTAGGTGGTTTTACGACTTTGAAATAGCTGCCAAGTCTTTACGACTGTAAATTGCTCGATCACTTTTATGCCTTCCTGGTTTTATTGTTGTCGTGCATTTTCACCCTTTGATTCCACAGTCTTCCTAGTATCGACCAAACGCACACCGAGCTATGTAATAGAATAATTATTTGATTCGATGCTTCTTTATCCGATCCACGCATCATGAGAACCACTGATAACGCATCAACCTGTTCAATCCCTAGTGCCAACACTGTCGATCCACCACGCACTCCATGGGGTCCTATCGTTAAATCATCTCGATGATACATAAGTCTGTGAAATACGTAACAAACTGTGTATCCTGACCCAACTATTTTGTCTTTCAGTCACAATGTGCACAAACGCTGCTTGATCGTCGCGAAGAGGAGCGCATGTGTGATCATCTGATAACAGCTGCGCGCAGGCGCGACAACGTGATAGCCAGTAGACTTTTGGAGAAAGTACGAAATATATTGTCAAACAAACATGGAGCATGGGGATACATGGATCCAATGGCTGCGAAGTGAGTCCTTTTTGTATTCTTGATCACCGATACTCGCTGTATAAGAAATTTATAAAATTCTTAATGATCATTCAGATTGGCAGAATATTGGAAGCTGGATGCGTGGGAGGATGATGCTCGTAGACGGAAACGTTTCGTGCACAATCCCCTGGGTTCCAGTCATCCTGAAGCCACTTTAAAGGCAGCGCTTGAACACGGTGCACCTGAGGATGCAATTCTTCAAGCACGTGAAGAATTCCATGCTCATCTGGCCGCTTCTCGGGCACATCAGCAGCAGCTCCAGTCGGCTGATCTTATGGATGACAGCGAGTTACTATCCGATGACAGGGATCTGGACATTGATCTTACTGGTATGAATTTCTTTTATCGATGGACTATAAGAGGGGGTCTTATTTTTTTTGTTTTTGTAGAATTTTTGTTATACGATGCATATCGACTGTTTCAGGTCCTGTAAATATTAGTACAAAGGGAAAGCTGATCGCTCCTGGTATCGTCGCGCCTGGTATCGTTTCTGTGACGTCAACTGAACTCTACTTCGAGGTCGACGAGGACGACGAGGAGTTCAAGAAGGTCGACGCTGAGGTGAGTTTAGAATTTTTGAAATTTGAATTAATGTAATCAATTTCGAAGAGATACACAATCTTGGATTATCTTTTGATATGTCGGCATTTAACGGATGCTTGTAATTACCTGGAGGCTGCGACAAGTCTCATTTATAATTGTCTAAGGAATTTTGTATAGAAGTTCTTTCACTGGAAGCTTTAATGATAGGAGTCGCTTATACGCCGATAAAGAGAAATATAAATAATACCTTGTCCTTTTATCGGGAATTTCTATTGGTTCGTTGGTGCTGTAAGATCGTCCGGTAATACTAATAGACACGAGACTCTTGAAAACGGTACGATTGGAGCACCGTAATTATACAAAAAAATTAATGAGAATTTCTCATCAACACGATAGTACGTTAACGAGTCAGCCACTTCATGCTGATATCAGCAAGAGTAAAATTCTATTTTTTTTTCTAGTTTTATCCGTCCCACCCCTTGATAATATCAATCGATCTTCTCTTATTTTCTCAACATTTATCTCGCATCGTTTCACTCGGCGTGCTCTCCTTCGGTAATCTCGATAATTAATTGCCCCACCTCATTTTCAGCTCATTTAGATACGGTCTATTAGATGCATTTGGAGCGACCTGTTGCCTTCGTAAAGTTATCTTCCTGAAATACGGTCACTCGTTCCCAGAAAAGATAACGTTACTTACCGCTAAGAGGTCGGCTGGTTTTTTTAAGTTTCGAAGATACTCTTTGCCAATGTAAAAAAAAAAAAAAACGAAAATCTCGATAACATCAAACTTTCCATTTTTCGAAAATTTACCATTCCACGTAATACCCGTAAAATAAGCTCCTACGTATTTGCAAAATAACGACGACCCTTGAGGTACTTGTGATTTGAGTAACTTTCGGCGGGAAAAAAAATATTTTAAAATTAAATATGAACAATCGTCCCTTTAATTTTTAAATGAAACAATTTCCTTTATCACTTGATAAAATCAATATAAAAATTTGAAAAAATATAAAAACAATTTTGACATTCCGAAATAGATTGGGCGGCGCCAGTTGAATATACCGAACGGGCTTATTTATCTTATCCGGTTGCACGAGCGTGATGAACGTGTGACCGGGGAGACGGCGGTAGCTGGCCATAACGAGGAATATTAATCACGCAAGCCGAGCATAGAATTTGAATAAATGCGATCCATAAGTGATGAGACGTGGCGAAAGCTTCCAGAAGACAAGCCGACGAGAGTTCGGTTGTTTCGGTAATGCCGTGGTCAGTTTAGAAGCGTCGTTGTCTATCAATATCTATAATGCCCCTGGTATAGGTACGTATATCCCGACCAGGGTTCGCCATTGAAGAAGTCAAGGAAACAGACCTATGAGTATAGGACGATACAGAGAGACGAGCTTAAGGATGCTGAGGGCCAGAGAGTCGTAACCCACGATGTAGGAGGAATGGGAGGAACTAGGGAGACGATTATCATATATCGGTCGTAGATCTTGCGTTTGTATAACTAGGGAATAAAACAAACAGAGGTGGGCCCCATGGGGCCGACTGATCTTCAGGGTCGGCAATTATGAGCCCCCCGTGGGGCCCAGTATCTACCTACCTACTTTTACCTCCTTCCTTCTCTACGCTTCATCCTCTCCTCTTTTCCCTGGACCCCGTCCTCTCTTCGTCTTCTCTTCTCCTACCTCACCTACCGTTGCACTAGGTTGCATTAGAACGATAAGACCCACCCTGAAGAAAACGTGGATTCTGATCTGATCAATTCCCATTTACAATTAGAATTTGGCAAATTATTTTTAATTAACAACAATGCGATTCTGTATAATTATCATTCACTACCCTAACCCGTTAATGCATCAGAGTGCATCTTGCATACGTAGGTGCATCCTCGATGCACTTGTCTGGCAAGAATTTTGTGCAAGCCGAACGGATGCGCGTGCTCGAAGGTTACCAGCCCGAAGCTGGTGGTTCATTAGTCGAAAATATCGTTGGGTCAGGACAGGTTCGTAGAATTCCTAGCGATGGATCACTCGATAGTCGAGCGGGGACTTAAGCGATCGTAATATGTACGCGGGACGATGCATAAAAGTGGCCCCGGGGAGAGAATGCATCGGGCCCTTCTCTTTGGCTCATGGCGCAGTACGTCGATCGCGCATCCCCCTTTCCTTTTATAATGGCCCAGGCAAACGTATTTATCGTGATTTATCGTTTACACGGGCCTCCTCTCCGCCGTACATAGACGGCGGATACTATGCGATTACGTCCAGTGAATTATTGATAGTCAGAGGAAAGCATTAATATCTAAAACAAATAATGACCGGTACCGGGATCCGAATACTGGTTTTGTCTTACCCTCTAACGAAACGGCGAATTTTTTTTCTCTCTTACTCTCATTGCTTTAAGCTCTCTCTCTCTCTCTCTCTATGTATAGTCTCAGTCAGTCCTACCTCTCTCTCTGTTTACATAAACACTGCTTGAAAAGTTGCTACGATTCCGCCAATTATCTTCCTGATTCACTCCTTGCCTTTGCCACAATGGCTACTTAAAGTCTCGCGATACGTGATAATGGGTATTCCAAAAAAATGCAAAAAAAAATTCTAGTAACAGGTTCTCGCTCTTTACAAATTCTTTAAAAATTCTCCGATCCCTCGCACTGCCTCGCTGCGTTTCTTATTAATGATCATAAAGTCCCTTTGAACTTCCCGCGAAGCGCTACTAGCGCCGCCACAGCTATAGCGGTAGTTCCTGGAATCGCGTGCGCGAATCGCCGGCCTCGTACACGTAGATTCTCGTGCTCTTCTAGAATGCTTGACTCATTAACAAACGAGTGGGTACATTACCAGCTCGTCGGACCATGTCTTACACCCACTTTAACCACCGTTCACGTACGCATGCGCAACGGGCCGGTTCTTCTTAGCGTACAGTCTTGATGAATGCACCACGAAATATCCACTAATTAAAGTTTTTGAAGGCCGTGCCTTGGAGAACATTAAATGTCAGATGGCTGCGTATCAGCTAGACTGCGTATTTCTCTTATATTCTTTAACTTCCTTTTTTTTATCTTTACTTTTTCTTTTTTTTCCTCCAACCTTCTCCTTTTTTACTTTACCTTTTTTCCTCCCCAAAACCTGCTGGCGCCCGAGAAATCCCCTCTGCCTACGTATGTGGCATAGGCGTATCAAGGGTATCACGCTGCGCCATCCCCACGGGATATTTACTTGGATCGACGGGATAGGTGGCCCGCCATTCATTCCTTCGTTCTATACTCATCAAGCTAAAGAAGACGTTAATTAAACACGCAATGTCATTGGACGCATCTCTTTTTCAATATTACGACACGCTATAGTAAAATTACACCCCTGTGTCACTTTCGTGAATATACAAGCCTGAAGTAGGGAGATGAAGAACCTAATGAAAAATTTTCACGCTACTTCTTACGCTGTTACGTAAGAAAAACGATGAGATCAAGTAAACAGTATAATGACTGGTCAACCAAAACGTGAGGTCACCAGGGATCACTGGCTCGTATAGGGTAAATAGTCTCATGAAGGTGAAGTAAAGGAATTAAGAAAAAAAAAAAAAAAAAAATGCAAGAGATATAACATTGGGAGATGAGCGTACACGAGCCTTCTCGTTTGTAATGCATATTTATGATATGGACGTGATGTATTGCCGGTGACGTTATAATAATGGAACTATAATTACTCCGTCCGAAGTACTGGCAGTTCGAAGTCAGCAAGCGGCTTTAAACACAGGGCGTTTAAGATTCAACCATATTTCCTACGGTCACTAGCATATATGTATATATGCACCCATGCTATTCCTATCAGTGATCTTATAGCGTTGCCAAGCAACAAGCGATAAATAACCAAGAATAATTTTTTCACCTCCACTATTCCCCAACGTGAAAATTGTCATTGGTGGGTTCTTATCAGCTAAAGTATTCGTCGCTGATTACGCCTTAGTTGAGTCTTTCGCAAGGGAATCATCCGAGTAAACGTACGAGTCTCATATCCGCTTTCCATCGTCGCGATTCCTCGTAATTGTCACATTATTAATATCCAACCCAAGTGGAATCTCAGTTATGAATCCAAAGTGTCGTGTGCGCCGCATAGCTCTTACGTAAAATGATTAGCAGCGAATCTTCGGTATGCAATGATCGGACGATGGTAGCGCATCGCCCAAGGGTGTCTATCGGGTCGTCGTGCCAGGAAGGTTGGGTAGTTTGGTAAACATCCATCAATCCGTGGGCAGGCCAGAATAGAAGGGCAAAGAGGAAACAGGGCAGACTGGTAAGAGCGGGCGGGTTTCACTCTGAACGAGGCAGTCCTGATCACTGCTATTAGCGCGGACATTACTCCGGTGGTCCGCCAATCTACCTGGCACTCCATCATATCGGTACCTCGGAGGTATCTTCCCGAGGAAACGTGCCAAGGCACACGTTCACCAGGACTGGGTATCCAATCCAGGATCGGGACCAGGTTCACCAGGTTGATCAGGTTGACCAGGTTGATACTGCGAAAGTGTACGCTGTGGGTATGGAGTGGCGGATCGTGGGGATCGGAGGGTCAGGACTTCAGGTTCTGATCTAGTGATTATAGGTGGGGTTGGGTAGGTGATGATAGATTGGATGAACATAGGCAACTGTCCCGTGGCATGTCGCTGGTTGCTGTCAGCAGCTGCAGGTAGGTAGGTGGGTACGCTGGAAAAGGAAGTTGGGTAGGCTCGGGTAAGGTAAGGATATGGTCCGATCGTCACAAGTGTGGAACCAAGGTGTATGGGGAAGAGCTATAAGATAGGTAATAGGCGGAGCTGAAGACCCGGTACGATCCGATCCAGGTTGTGTGACGGATGGCGCCCACCTGTGGATTCATTCACTAATCTGCTCGCTAAGCAAACATCCCAGGCTGCACCCCGTCATTATCGCTGACGGCATAAGTAGCGCCCCGATCTTTCTTTACCTGATATTTATTACGACTCCTCTTGCCCCACCGGCTTCGTTCCTCTTCGCTCTGCTTTTCAGCGTTGTGTGGGTTTTTGCGCGCGTCTTCACTTTTATGTACGTCCTTGTTACTCTTGATGATTTTTCGAAGGAAACGATTAACGACCTGGCTCGTTTTTATTTTATACCCTTCGCCACGTTGATTCTTCGCTTTGACGATTAGCTTAGGTTTTATTAGATCGCGTTAGGCTAACTTTACGGCGTCAGGGCCGTAATCAGAACTGGTACCGTTAGGGGCATCTGCGCGCATGCCATCTGGATGGGCAGTCCAAGCGGTTATCTCATTGCGGGAAGTTTAACGATTTTTTAAAAATATTTATCTTGTTTAGAACGAAATTTTTCTTAGGTTTGGGACTACGATAGGGGAATACGACGAAGGCATTTTATCAATACTCAGTCCTCTGTAGGCGATCGATAACTATTGACCTGGGTTCATCGGGTGTCAGGCGAATCGATTCGATGCGGTAAAAGAAGACTATGTCCAAATTAAAGAATTAAAAAGTAATCGAATAATCAAATCCCAGTACGGTTCTTTTGTCATTAATAATCGCAGGCGGCTACAGGTCTCGACCATGTTGTACGTTTTTAAGAATTGCTAAGTAGGCTTCTCGACGCATTAATTAACATTAATGAAAGACCAATCTTCAGATCGTACAAATCAGGCGTCGATAACGTACTCCACTCGCATGTTGTACGTACACGCTCCATTCCCTATATCGCACATGCGTGGGTACCAGAGACACCTATGTAGAAATGAGTCTCTGATTTCCATATCCTGAGCTTACGTCATCGACGTTCGAATGGGAAACGAGATCGGCGGTATCGATCGTGCTTTTACTTCGTTCGAACGAAATCGTTAATCGTTATCATGCGTGACGCTTCGATTCGAACCGATCGTTGCTCCGACCATAACAAGAACACGAAATTCCCTTAGCTAAACGGCCGCCGTTTTTACGGTTGTTTTACGGCAATACGTAAAAAGAAACTGACTGTCTGTCCATCTGGCACGATCTGACTTTTCAACTGGAACAAAGTATCGTCTCGCTTGATAAAAAAAAAAAAAAAGTTGTTCTCAGGTGGAACATGGTAGTCACGTGGTACGATGACCGGATGATTTTTTAATGAGTCGTTAACGAAATGTTTATTATTAGCTTGTTTATTAGGACACGTATCTAGTTCAGAAAACATATAAAGTCACATGTATAAATTAGTGTCAAGGACCATATGGCTATTCCTATACATACATAGGGTGTAGTTGGTTAGGATATTATTTTGTTATATATTGTAGGTATAGGCATGAAATGGATAATCGATTTGGATTATATGGAAATTTTACGTGGAATCGCGAATGCAGAATACATCCGTTATGTATTTTTTATTTATTTTTTATTCTTTCAATTTTTAACAAACATTGTCGCGTGGTCGAATCATTAGGCTTGGGTGTTACAAAATTAGTAAAATTTTGGATATTTTTTAATATAAATTTTTGTAAGTACCAACCTTGTAATTAATAACAGTTTTATCGTTGGCGAATTGTTATTATTATTTCAACTCGTAAACAGTCAGACAACTCGGTCGAATGAGACGTAAAGTCTTGATTTCTATGATCGCCAATAAAATTGTTGTTCTATTCGGGAAACAAGAAAGGCGAGTGCACAGAGGAGTTGATTGAACTAATAATAAAGAAAAAATGCGGAATCCGGTTTAGCAGGAAATCAAACCTCGGATCAACGAGGTGAACGTAACCGGCGTCCCGTAGAGCACGTCCTCGTGGCTTTAGAGCGTCGCGACGCAACTGCAAAGACGACATATGGTCATTTACCAAAACAGCCAGGAAGATCAATAATCGTGAGTTTTTAACAAAAATGATTAATCAGTCTCAATAGATTGAAGATTTATCCTTTAACGAGGATATATTTTTGGAATATTTAAGGAAATTTATGAACACGAGCTGCTTAGTTCATTCCTCTCGTTATCTGGTAATCATTAAATTCTTATATTGACTTTTGGAGAATCCGAAGAAAGTGGAGAAGGAGGGAATATTTATTCGTCATTAATCACGTCCAATTAATCGATATGCACGATAGATCCTCGAAATGCAAAGGTTTCCTAACGGTACGTATTAGAGGTATCGTTATTGAGTCCCTTGGACCAGGTCGTACCAGCAGAAGACGCAGGTACCAGGAAAAAGAAGATGAGCCAGGAAGATAGGCCAAGAAACGGGAATGTTGCTGAGCTGGGGGTGCGCTAGTAGTTAAAACTATACGCATCCCATAATTTAGCGATTATTTTGACAAGGGTATGATCTCCTGACAGGTTGTTGGCCTTACTGCCACACACTGAAATATAGCTATTTAAATAGCCACTTAGACAATCTATAATAAATACATACTCTAGGGCCAACTCTAACAAAGCTCAACTTCATTCTTCCCAAGGATCTAAATGATCCATGATCCATACCGCGTGTCTTGATTTACCTTCAAAATATATTTAAACCCACTGCCAACGTGCCTCGAGTCAAATAAATAATTAAACGAAAAAAAAAATATATATTTTTATATAAATTCCCAAAAAAAATTTTCTATTTCCACTTAAACTTTCAAACAATTCCCCATACTCGTATTTGGTCCACTATCGTAAAAAAAATAATAATACGGACTTAAAAATTTTTGCCCGAACCTACTCCGGGTCTGTTATTATTATTATGTAACATATTACTATTACGTCAAAATATTATTTATGTCCCGGAACGTAAGGGTGTAGCAGGTGGGCCTCTTGAAACGCAGAGGAATAAGTGGAGATTGTGTCCGGTAGCAAGTGAGAACGTGTGGTAAGTGGTTTGGGAAGTTCGGCGTTAGGTTTAGTGCAGGGGCGTGCGATCGGTGCTTAGTTTTGTTTTAGGTTTTCAGGCGAGGGAGAAAGAAAGGCAAAGAATAGAAGAGAGAGAGAGAGAGAGAGAAAAAAAAAGAAAAAAAAAAGAGGCAGCGGGGGGGAGTAACCTCCCAAATGCCCTCACGGGAATGATTATCCGGTTGTTAGCCAGTCTTTTGAATTAGTGGGAGGAGATGCACTTTTCAACTCCGCTTACACGCTCGCGCCGCCACACGCAACGCAAACGCCAACCAGCCTGAAACCGGTAACCAGGGCCTGGTTACCGGTTTCAGGACCGCCGGTTAACTCGTTGAACGTCGAAAACTCCCCGTCTATTCCCTTTACCAAGTCAATTTTTCGATCCCGTAATTTCCTCGTTCGATCGCGAATCCATAAAAGTCACTTTCACGATCTTTTATTCAAACCCAAATGAGCGTCATCATATGTATATGCATTGACGATCGTGACACGCATTCCTGATGATGACGCCTGGCGTCTCACAGCCGGTGAAAATGATCGGCACTTCTTTGATCTTGCTACCGCAGGCAACTCGTGACTTTTCCGAATACAGAAAAACAAACCGGTATCGCATTCTTATTGCACCAATGATCATTAACGACGATAATAATAATAATTCGCAGATAAGGATAAATACGAAGGAAATAATCAGAGATTATGTTTTTGATTACCTGGTCGACGAGAATTTGTAAAATTAAATTTAGACTTTTGTAGGAATAATTTCTTTTTTCCTTTACAACCAATCTGTGTACACGCTTAAGACTTTACCTAATGATGGCTCCGTTTGGTATAAGACTCGATAATAATAATAAATTGCTGCTGTATATACGTGTTCGTATTTCCTATGTATCGGAACGTACTGGCATGTGTGGCAAGAAAGGGGGAGGGAAGGGGGGTCAGCCCGCGGCTGGAGGCGCGACGTACGTTGAGTTATGGCGCAGGTTAATTATACAAAACATTCAATTATACCTCCCCACACGCGCGAGGCCAAGCCTATAAACGATACACACACGTTACCCCCGACCGATCCAGGTATATATATATCGAACGGTTTGAGATGGTCGGGGAAAATCTGAAGAACCGATCCTGATAATCCTGAATGACCCATTCCCATATCTAGAAGATCTTTGCTCCCGGTATAGGCATTTATCTAAACAGGTAAGTACATACGTGTCGCCTTACTGAATATGGCAGAGAAAGATAAAGAGAGTATAGATATAAATATAATAACAAGCAGAAGAACCAGGAACGACTCGATGAGTAACGATCGCGCGATCTTTCGATTGCTGGAGGCAAATAGCAATTTCTAACCTATAAACCATTCCCACATATGACAGTTAAACTAGGTTAACCCACCAGGTATCACAGTTACTTATGGATACGTTTCCATGACAGTTTCTAACCTGAACTCTGAACGCGACTGTTGAACAAAGTATTGAGTCAGGTCAGAAATTCAATATCAATCAAGTCTTATTAGTTTTCATGAATTCTCACGCTGACCGGTAGATGGCGCCACGGTAGATCTTCCGGTACTTCCCCCTTCTGGGCAGAAGATCGGCTGGGAAAATTGACTACGAGCAAGATCAGTACCGGTCGATTGTTGAAGAACGTGTCACCGACAGTGAATATAAGTTAGTGATCAGGTCGTTCCTGGAGGGACCATTTATCACGGTCGAGATCGTTGGGATGCCTTAAAACAAAGGCTGGTGGTGGTTTCATGGTGGGTTTACCCGATGATGGGGTCAGGGAGGGAGATGGTGCTGGATGGGAAGCCGGAAAGACTTGGGACCAGGGGTAGAGTCAGTAGGAGGGGAGGGAAGCTGCCGAGGCTATGTTAGGGATTCGGCGAGGAGGGCCGTGGTCGGCGAAGGAGAATGGTGGCCATAACGCAGGGACTTTACGCGCTGGCGCCGGCGCCCCCCGCGGCCTCAGACGCCGCAACCATATATACCAACCGAACTGAGAGAGAGACTGCCGAGGACTATCTCCCAGGACTATCACTGGCGCCTCCTGAGGTCGCGCTTCAGGTCCATCGATGATTCTTTTACATCCTTTTTACCTCGTTCCTGCTGCCTCCTACGCTTTTAGATCTTTTACCTCTTTACATTGCTATACCTACCGTACCTAAGGCAGTACTCAGCGTAAAGCCAAAGGTACGTCAGGCTCGTACGAATAAAATTGACAAACGTATTAATAAAACCGTGGACATTAATGCGTTCCATGAACTTTTTATAGATATTTTTTTATGGTTTTTATAGTACGGAAATTTTAAGTCCAATTGAGTCATCACCGGAGACACAAAATTTAGAGAGACTTTATCTAAAGGAACCGTAAGATCGTTAGTCCTAATTACACTTTTTGGGGGATTCAACTACCTGGCAAATTAAATTACCCGTTTCACTATTTTTTTTGCTCTTATCAGCTCGAACAACCCGCAGTTTCACAATTCCAAAAAAAAAAGTTGATAATAAAAGCTAGGATAATTTTCTTGGTGATTTTGGAGAAATCATGGAAGGGAGTCAGTGACGTAGACACGCGTGGGGAGCACACATGCGGACCTTGTCACGAGTCACTGGCAAACATAGCCGCAGGAACAGCCGGGGACGCCGTAAACATGATATACGGCCCTTACTCACCCATCCGTCTGTCCGTCCGCTCATTCCTTCATTCTCTCGTTCCTTCGTCCATCCGTTCATAGCCAGTTCGTGGATACGTCCCATATCCCTCTCGCGTATCTACATATCTCCTCACTCGAAACCTACCTTATTCATTGTTTTATAGGAGCCGTAAAGATGTCAGGCAATTAAAAAGCTCGCTTGATTTGTTGGGTGGGCGGTTATAAGGTCTACGCGAGGTAAAAGGGATCGGGGGGAGGGAAGGGAATCCATCCTTGCTCGGAGCACGGAAAGTAAAAGGTGAAAGGATGAAAAAGGAAGACTCTGAGGATATAGCTAAAAAAAAAAGCTTCGGTGACACCTGACATTGTAACCGCGTTGTCCTACAAAAGACGCCTTCAGCTACGCCCATAAACGTCCACATGCTGCGCCCCGTTGTGATATACAGTAAGCTGTATATTACACGGGTAACGCGCTACGATACAAGAAGAACTTTCGGGTTAAGAAGTCACAGCTGTCCGTTTCATTTCGATATTGCCCATTATATCCAGCCTCCTTAGGCTTTGCAGCCTTTGTGGTGAACGTAACCTAAAAACAAATAATCAAAGGTTAATAGTCTAGAGTAAGTGTCCAGAAGAGCTCTAACGGTGCGTGACGTATGTTTAGTGATACCACGTGGTATTTTGCGCATGGGTTGTAGAAAAATCTGTCATTCTCTATATATAATCTTTATAGGACGTAGAACCGAGCTAGGATGGTTATGAGGTGGAATTGAAAGTAGGAAGGCAGTGTAGTTTAATTCCCGAATGGCGACGTAATCAATCTCCAAGGTAGACATCGGCAGTGCGCATCTCTCTTGCTACCGATGATCTTGCTCCTGGACCGGCTCCTAGTTGGTCACAGGATCACTCGTTGACGATGGTATCTCGCGTAGGTCGCGACGAGCAGGACTAGCTGGATGAAAATGATGACGAGGATCTTTGGGGGGCAGCGGGAACTGAAGTGGAGGAGGTCGGATGCTGTGTATGCTGCTATGGTTAAGAGGATGCAGAGTTTGGTGGGAGAGCAGAGACGTTCTGAGATTAAAACAATGCGGTCTGGTAGATAACGCGGGTGTGACAGCTCTTCCTTAACCTGGAGACCCGAGCAAAGGGAACGGAGAAACGTGGAATGACGAACGAAGGAACGAAGATGAACGAAAAGAGCCGAGGATAAGATGGCTTAACGAGTCCCTCTAATAAATAACCAAGTAGACTTCCTTTGGGTTGGCTGGCTGGACGCGCGTTTCAGTTTGTTTTGGGTCCTACGAGGGACGGACCTCGAGAGGGATGGTCGGGGGGGACGCCAGTGGGCCCGAAGGGCTTCGGAGGCCAGAGGGACCCAGTAGAGGGATGGACGCACGATGCTCCTCCACGAAGATGGATGTGCGTCGAGGCGCCGCCGTCACCTGGCAGACCTTCCATTCGATCCCTCTGGGTCCCTCAGGTTGCTCAGTTACTCGCGCCTTAACATCCTCGGGCCCTACTTCTTCTCGTAGGCCTATATGGCCCAATACCTGGTTCAACTCGGTTCAACCAAGGGTTTCGACTTATCTGGCTCCTCTATCTTCTTCACGCATATTATACTCCATGGAGAAACAGTGCGAGTAAAAAGTTATCCTCTGGAAGCTTAAGGGTTCTGTCGCGCGAATAACAGGATCAGGTTACTGTCTTGGAAACGGTACCTTAGACTATGAGAGCCGCATGGCATTTTTTACAGCAAATATAAGCACGCTGTGCCAGGTCACCACTACTGTGGATGACACGAGGAGGAAAGGGTTAGGGTGACCGAGATCTCTCGTTTTCCAGTACACTGATCTTTACCAGACCCATTACCTTTTCTTTTCTTTCATCCCCTCTTTCATTCCACCCCCGGTCCCTTTCTTCCCAGATTTCCCAATGCAGCTTGTGTACCGAGGAATGAGTCCCTAGCTGAAAATATCAAGATGAGAGTACCATGATGGATTTGATTGATCCAGCGACAGTTTTATTTTGTTTAGTTTTTTTTTTTTTAGTTACGTCACGAAGAATTATTCTTATGGAAAGTAAAAGGTCGAATTTAGCGAATCGCAAGTGCGCATACTTTACCATTGTAAAATATCCTGTCTCCGTCGGTCCACCCTGGTACATATCGAATGGCGGACATAAATCTTTTACAGATCGCATGATTGACGTCGATTTAATAGAAACGCAACTATATACAAGGATCGAGCCGGATAACATTAACTCATCCAGGAGTCAAAGGGGCTGGTCTCGCCGCGGCGGGAGGCCATTGTGCATCGGCGGACCCCTGCACTCTTCAGCCTTTCTTCCATTCTCGAAGCTGCCAGCTCCCTCGTAAAGTCAAACGTTGACACCAGACCACGGGACACCAAATGGCTGTGCCTCGTGATATTCGAAAGTCGAGTTCAGCCGAAGGGAATCGAAGGGAACCGAAGGGAGCTGTCTTTTTCGTGTATATTGTTACCCGCTATTATCGTCGTGTCCAAATATTACCAAGGATAGTTCATCCTCTGAATACCTCAGTCCGATGGCTGGAAATTGATTCTTTCTTCCTGTGGAAACCACGAAGAAGCTTCATCAGGTTCTGAAATTCTTGGTCGGTCATCCTGGCTCCGTTTCTTCTCGCGGACTCTACGAGGACGCGACGTTGCGAGGCTGGGAAAAATAAAGCTATTCGGCAGACTTGAGGATATTTCGTCGACCTTCGTTAAATTAGAGGGTTTATGGGTGCATTAGCAAGCTTAACGATCTAATCAAAAACTCGCCGCATCAGAAGAGCCGCTGCGGAATTGACGTGAGCGCCTTAACACCGCCACGACGCCTCGGGCTCGAAATCTTAAGCAAACTTAATGCCTTTTATCTTTGCCGATTTCTTCGGGACGCCTTTCCACCTACTTTCTTATCAACGTGTTTCATTCACGTCAAACTGGCTCCTAGTACGCGTCTAATAATACTAAAAAAAAACTGTACTGTAATTGTATTGGAATGAAAATGTAATTTTCAAAATATTAATATTGCATGAAATTTCGTAATCGAAATAATACGAAGTAAAATTCTACATTTAAAATTTCGCAATTCTTATAAGCAACGTGTAGGACCAGAGTGATCGAAAAGTGACGTACGGAAAGAGGAACCGGAATAAAGAATATGGTGGTTCAAAAAGAGAAGAGGCAGTGGTAGGGGACGAGGAGGATGAGGAGGTGGAGTGGTTAGGTTTTTGCTTCGTCGGCAAGATCAAGGTGGCGCCACGCCTCCGGTCCGCCTCCTCTAATCATCGGCTCATTACTCATTAGTCTTAATGAGCCACGCGCGCCATCCATACTTCCTATGGACCAAAATAAAACACCAATCTCATCCACCCCCGTGATAAGACTCACGGAAACTCACCCCAATATCATTCAGACCAGCTTCCTTACTTCGGCCATTGAAAACTCACGTATTTCTTTATCAATAAATATTTTAACCCTTTTCTGAATCTGCTTGTCCAAGACTTTTATTTTACTGAATCTGCAACGCGACGATCTCGCGTGTTCTCAAAACCCTTAAAAATGACCCATGAGGTATTTGACGTCTTGCCTGCAGGGTACATAAATTTTTTTACTGGCTCCAATTTTGTTTAACGTAATAGAGTCTCTATCATTAGAGGTCGTAAGACCAGGTTTCTCTTATATTTAAAAATTTTCACTTTCATTCACGTAATTGTTAATTCGGGGTTTTGACAATTTTTGAAAATATTTCTTGAGTCTGAATAAAAGTTACAATTTTTATTACCGATCATCATTATTAAACGTATAGGCTTCTTAATCCGGAGAAAGATTTTGGATGACGGAGCCCAAGGGTTCATCCCCTGTTTCCCATAAAACAAGCCATGACATCGTGCGCAGTGAAGCGACCACGTGTGACGACTACTCTCCTGCAGGACTCGAATAGGACCCAGGACTAAGTCTAGTTACATCCGTCACAGCCGCCGGTCCGTAAAATTGACGCCACCTGCCGCCCTCCAGAATCCAACTCCTGCCCACGATTCCCGCTCTCCTGACTCATCTGCCTCCCGGATTACTTAATGCATTTATAATACGAAACTTAATGACCCCTGACCTGTCCCCTCGACTGGAAGTTATTACAAATCGAAGGAATGACTTGGCACCAGACATTTTTGCATCCTACTGACGTTTTCTCGTATCAAGAAACTCGATCGAATCCAACACGAAATAACGATGACTCGAATCATCCCCTTAAATCGTATTTCAAGGTGCCCAAATATCAATGGGAATTACGTAATTATGAAAAATCTCAAAAATGCGTCATGGTAAAAAAAATTTTGTTTTTATCGCAGTCTTACTCGGATAATGATTTATTTGCGAAATTATATAATTTGACAATTTTCGGTTATATTTCAGCGAGCACTGCTCTGGCAGTGACTTAATTACCGTAAAGGACCAGTGTCATTCATTAGTCCTCGGCTTAAATAAATAAGGAATCATTACATTACATTAGTGCGCACCCCGACGAAAGGGGGAGCGCGTTGGGTTATACGTTGTACGTGGGGTGCGGATACAAGTTGATGTACAAAATATAATGTGATTGTTTCCAAGCGAGCGGATGGGCTGGGGCTGCTTTCACTCTAGTACTGATGACTTCATCCCCATCTGATCTCGGTTTTCTATCCATTCCAGAAATGCGGCCGCAATGAACCGACACTAAAAGCAAATGTCGACGGGCGTTATTCCTTCTGATCGTTGGACAAACTGCCGCAGCATAAAAATTTCCGTCCCTTCCCCGTGGCGTCTTTAACGAAATCGAGACACTCGACGAGTCCGAAAGTAGAATTTCGAAATTGAACCAGCAGTCCAAAAATGGATAAAAAAATTCTATGCTGTATTTAGAACATATCTATGGATCTAATGTGAAAAAAAATCCTTACACGTTAGTATCCCTGGTAAAAGTGCACCAACCGGAAATGGAAGGTGATATATACCACGATCATAGAAATCTACCGGAAGTTGAAGCAGATCGCGAAAAAATGGTAGCTCGATAGGTCTTGGTAATCCTGCCGATCGGCAAGAACAAAGGTTTTAGATAGGCCAGTTTGTATACGCATTGTGCGAGAGGTTTTTTTCTCTTCTGGTATATATGTGTGTATATGTGTATATATACATATATGGAGTCTCTTTGTGCCATTCGGCACTGTTCGCCAAGGCATGGAACAGCAGCAGCAACAAGAACCGCGCAGGGAAAGGATTACCAGAGAAATCCTTTAATGGCATTGTTGGCATTTGAATAACACGAAATATGATACGAGATCAGGCTGGCTCTCGTACAGTGCTTTTCGACTCGGGGGCCCCCAGGTATAGAGTTACCCCCGTTTCGGTCGTGCTCCTATGGATTAATTGTTGGCAGCTTGTTGATGCGCCGCGATACACGGCCGAAAAACCTTTTTCCGAGAATAGCCGTCTAACGTTTCCTCATCTCGAGTCGCGACATTCTACCGTCTATAAGAGACATAATACGTACTACAGCAAAGTACAGTAGATTTAACCCGCACTCCATAGACTATTTACATACCTCTCTTATATCAACGCTGGGTAACCCTATAGCCAGAACGGAAATAAAGCAGTTAAATTTTCAAATTTAAACATCGTTCCCGCGCTTTTTTATCACGCCTGTGCTGAACGAGACTATTTGGCAGATTTACATTGAATCCGATGAGATTACGTATTGGACGTGTCAAAAGATGCTTAAATCTTAATCGTTAGTTTTGATCTCGTATGAACTTTGACGAGTCCTTCTATATTCGACTCGTCACGAAACATCGATAAAAACGATCGCGAATTATCAAAATTACCACGTGGCCCATACGTAAAACTAATTTGAATTAAAGCAGCGATCTTCTTTGGAAGAAATTGATCGACCTAGTCCAGCTCGAGCGACCACGTGCTGAATATTATTCCAGTCCCGGGTGAAGGAACCTTAATAATTTACGAACACACGGTATAAATTCGCATATGAATAGAATGGCGTAAAGCGACTCGACAAACATAAAATATATGCGCGACAAGATAGGCAACCGCGTGTATAGTCGGTTCACGAGTTCAATGTGCTTTTTTGACAGTTCGCAAGCAATGCAATACTTAGCAGATCACACGTGGTTTTTCATAAAATAACATAAATATATGCTAAAATGGAGAAATAAAATATCTTTAATAACAAAACCATGTGTCTGCATACTTTGTAACGAATATTTTATGTACTGACAAACTAGAGACTTGTCAATAGATTTTCGATCTGTCAAAAAAGCACATAGAACTCGCGGACCGACTATGCTAAATCGTATGCTAAATTAGTCAAAATAACACAACGTAAATTTGACAATCGTACAAACTTGTAAAAAAAAAAAATTTTTTTTCTTACAGGTGAGTAGCTGTTATTCAGCCTGAAATTAATTTCATACCTATATATACCTGGTACGTCACTCGGTCCCCCCAGTTCCCGGTAAGTAGACGCCACTCTCATAAAGTCTTGTGCCTAATGGCAAAACATTAGGACTATCGCGTGTACACGAAAGACATTACGTACGCCATGGAATATGCGTACGCAGATACGTATATAGACACCATAGAGTAAAAAAAAAAAGAAACTGGGATCGCGTTGTTTTTTTTTTTTACATTTGTCGAGCCTATAAAATAAACTCCGCAGGGGCGTTGTCTTTGAAGTTACGAGCATAAACACGCGATATACATAGGTGAGTATATCGCGTGAAGAGGTCGCGAGTTTTTGGTAGAAGTTGAGAAAAAAAAAAGAGTTGTAAAAAATTATCAAGTCCGGGAGGTAGATGGCGCAGCGGTGCTCGGTAAAGAAGAAGAAAAAATCGTATGGGGACGATGGGAGCGATAACTTAAGAAAAAGGATGCATCCATCCTGAAGCCTGGTTCCTCGATCTCTTTCCCCTCTTACTGCAATCCAAAAATTCTCCCTTACCCCTCCTCTACCCTCTTCCTCACTATGTACCTATATAACCATCACGGTTCCAAAAATAGAGCGATGTTTGTTGCGTTTCGCCATCCTCTTGTCGGGGTTCCCACAAGTTTGGTTGCTCCCTCGGGAATCACTGGATGAACTGCCGCCGCTGCTATTCTCTTCCTCTGCTGCCTCTTCTGCGTCCTCCCCTTCCGTTACCCGAACAGCGCACTCATCTCTTGCAGGCCGAGACATAAATCTCTGTGAAGCGAGGGTGTCACTATGGAGTCTGTACTCTGTCCTGAACCCTCCTTACCCCTGCCTAGTACCTACCAAAGTACTAATCAAATTTGGATTTGGATGCTGGCGACGTCCGTACTATTTTTCCCATTTTCACTCGTCGGGATGAAATCGTGATAAAAATTTGTAATCCGTTCTTGAAAGTACTTGGATCTTACCGCTGGTACGTTTGTGATTGGTAGCTGCTGATGAAGTACTTAATCTCAACGGGAAGCAGGTATACGCGTTAACGACGCTGGAGCTTGAAACAAATTGAAGCTACCCGTGTAGAAATTTGTTAGGGAACACCCTAGTATCAAAATGGCCGTATTAGGGGTTAGATTGGGCACCCTCAGGTA
>JARQSW010000871.1:271848-383179 GCA_030142375.1 Calameuta pallipes
GGCGGTCATAGCCCGACGAGCATAAAGGAAAACTGATAGTGCCCCGCTCGTAGCCCTGGCTAAAATTCTACACGGGTACTCCAAAGGTAGGGGGTGCCTCGTATAACCTATGTACTTCGGTTTATTTATCGCTCTTCGATGACCCCCTTGTACTTTCAAGGGGTCACCATTAAAGATTCATTTCAGGCTGCCTTCGCCCTTACGAATTGTATTTAACGTGCACTTAACCCGTCCTTTGGTACTTCCCTGTAATACGTTTACAAGGGGGTGGCTGTTAGAAAGGGGTTACGCAATTTGATCTTCCCATCCCTCACCAAGGACTTTTCGTAGCAGCGTTGGGTTAGAGAGATAAAAATTTTCATTTTTCCACAGTGTATTTTCGTTGTGTATTTTTTGGGTGAAAAATCAACTCTGATAGATTCAATTGATGAAATCGCATAGGAACAAGGCGATCGTATTTTTATTTAAAATATAACGGGTGTCTTTATTTATTAACGCAACGTCAGCCGTCTTAAAAAATGGTGGACCATCATTTTCTTAAGTAACGTCCGTACAGTGCCTGGTGTACAGTATTATGGTATCAGATCTCTTACTCCCCTCCGATATATACCATATAATTTTTCTCCCTGGACGTTTTATCGAATTGAGTGGCGCGAAGGTACCGGTCGTTTGTATCAATTTAAAAGAGCTTCACCCTAGTCTTATCCTCTTCTACCGAAACCATCACGATCCCAGGATACTAATAGCAGTAGCTTACGTAATTATCTAATAAAAAAAAATTCGAAAGTTCAAGACATGCTGTTCACAATACACTCTCATACAAAGTTCACAGCATCTTCCAGCCTAGAATCATAAGCAGCCACATAGATCTAAATACGCATAAGCAAATATAGTACCGTATCGAAATAGCCCGTATAACAAAACACCCCGGTATTTAATTTAATTCGACTAATCCAGCAGGAAAAAAATTCAAAGCATACATTCAGCAATGAACATACACCGTTAAAAAATTCCTATTCGTTTCTATCTAAAACTATTGACATCCGGGCATCAGTAAAAAAAAAAAAAAGAATTTCAGTAGTCAAAAAACTCGAGAAAAAATCTCGACTCCTGCAGTCGGCTTCTTCCATGTGTATAAGACTTGGTAGACGTCGGGCTAATTTAGTAGGGCGTATTTCAACACATTTGCTCGAATATATCTCGAGAGCGTATAGCGAGACGGAGAGTATAGTGGATACCGTTTTTCGAAAGAAGAACAACCGAGAGTGGCTGAGAACTGCTCTTAGGTACAAAGAGCGCCGCCAGGGTCGCTGTTACAGGACCGCGTGTACATTCACAGAAAGACAAGCTAGTCTCAGCAGGACGCTAACCAGATCACCGGATGTCCATGACACCCTTAATATTCCTATATTCCACACGGCAACCGTTATCTCCCTTATCCGCAGTCAGGTTCCAACCACCGTCGGCGCCACGAGGGTGATCAATATTTATTTCCTAAAGCGATAAAGCCTATCCTAATTATACGTCGTGAGAGACGATCGAGAGATTAGAAAATTTAAATGTCCGCGACGGACCAGTCTGAGACTCGACGACACGTCAGATAGTAAAACGGAGTTCATGCGCATGCGCAGGAGAGCCGTGCTTTTTTTTTTTATACGAGGTCACAGTGATCAATTTCGAATGACACGACATGATCAGTGGTCTGGGGTCTGGCGATCATCGCTCAACTGACTTTTGATATTATTGACCCAGGGTTAATTAAACGTATACAGGTATCCTGGTTAAAAATCGCCAAGGCACGTACGTTTACGTATATGAAGGCGTAACGTGCAATCAAGTGATTTTACTAAGGTCTTTGCGTTTCCACGGTAGCGAGGGTCAAAGTTTGACGTAGGGTTATCGAAGGATGATCTGTGCCACAGCTGGGGTACCCCTTGCGCCTTAGAACCCACGTGCATCGCGTGTTTGGCAGTGCCGTATAGGAGTGTACAGGCTGTGTTGGCAGTGCTAGGACCCTGCCGTCCTCATCAATGTTTCATATCAGCGTGCAATAACCCCGGGTCCGTAGTGGAGCGATACACTAAGTGGTTTTGCTCATAAAGCTGTAATGGTTTCGCGAGAAGACGGTAAGTAGTAACGAGGTAGGGGACGGGACTTATATTTGGGAAAACGCACATGGGATCCAGTTACGTTAAAGAATACGGTGGTTATTGAAAAGTTCAATGGCAATGGTAAATTCAAATTTCCCGCCTTCTATTTCTGCTACGAATTCCCCGCAAGAGAAATTAGCGTGGCTACCCTCGTTTAGCACTGAGAAAAATGACTGAACGGATCACGCGATGTGGTTTCTTTTATTCTTTCATTTTTGCTTAATTTTTTCTTTATACGTGTCAATCCTCGCAATTCATGCTCGGGGTGGATACGTGGGACATGCGCGAGGGTGAATTAAATGCGTGTTATTTTTATGAAACCGTCTCCTGTCCTACCGAGACGTTCGTTCTCGAGTTTTACCAGGAACGCGTCGGTACACAAAGAAAAAAAAAGGGTTACGAGTATCGCGTTACTCGTACGGTGGTAGATCCTTGTACCTTTTTTTTTTCTCAAATTTTTGTCCCCCGGTAACCCCCCTCCGACGACCAATAAAATTAAGAGACACAGCGAGTCTGACGTGGCGGGCAAAGATCGAACGGGACGTGGTGCTAATCTCGATGAAAAAGAATCGAGCATGTTGAGTCTCGTGGTTGGGGCCCAGCAGGCCCAAATTGCAGTATCGGATAATAATTAGTCCGGAGACGTATTCGTGATCGTTAAGAGAATCGGCATACGTAGCATAGATATCGTCGGATGTGCGCGTTCCCGAAGCTGACAGCCTAGGCAGAGTCTAATGAGAACTCGCGGTGTAGATAAGGGGCCCAGAAAAGAGGCCCAAACGACTGGACGTTACCTCTCGTGCATTCCTGGCCGGTTGCACTCTTCCATCCACTCTTTCTCTATATATAAGACCAGCCTCTACGTCCGTACCCTCTCGGACGGTCCCCACCCCTCTGCTTTTGTCTTTATTTTGCTCGGGGCCCAGGTATCTCTTCTACACGAGCGTGGCACTCCTCCTCGTCCTCCTCCACCTTCCCCCTCTCGTTCCCGCATAAACATCGCGGCTTTATCTGAACGTTTTATAGCGAGAGTCGACTGGGCCCTGGTCGAGATCGCGGGGACCCGACGGCCCAGGCCCCGTCGTCGGACAGGCTCCTTTCTCTACCTACACAGTTTCTGCCAATTACAATGTTTGTTTTCGTGGATTCCTTCTTTGTTTCGCGAGCGTAATCTATAGCGCCGCCAAACTGGAAACGACCCCGATGTCCATAAGGGGCCGGACGATGTGCAGATAAAGGAATCTTATGGGCCATAAGATCGTCGTTAAAAAAAGAACTGGTCCCATCATTTACATACCTAGACTGGTCTCTACTGCATTCGCCTTTCGTATCGCGCATAACCACCGACGATTTTCTCGCGTTCACGGTCCATTGTCGATCTTGCCTCCTGGTCAAACTATCTTAATGTACAGTGCTCGAGCAGATACCGAACGGTACGGATAATCTGCATTACTCAAGCCTGAATACTTTTTTTTCGAGACGAATAGACGTACGCGGTTGATCTCTCTGTCGCTCTTGTGTATATCTACCTGAGCGACGATCCCAGTTGGATCCCTCTTTCCTAAGGATTCTACCTGTTTCACGAGATTTCGCTTGGGCATAAATTTTCGTCTTGTTAGCGGCTTCTCGTGTAAAGAGCCAGGCTCCCATTTCATTCGCCAACCTTTTGGCTCCCTTAATGCGATTCCAGGATTCCAGCAATATACAAAACACTGTTTTTTTTCTGGACTCTGCACTCTTTCTACAGTCTCATCTTGTTTCTGGTGCATTCGAATTGTTTACTCTGAGTTTGGCTTGTGCCTGATACACGGGCAGGATAGGCATTGTTATTCTAGGGGAAAAAGTGGAATTTCCATTTCCGGTGTCTTGACAACTTTCAATTATCTCTACGGTTGGATGAGGACTGGATGTGCAGGATCTGAACGAAAGTTAATTAAGAAACTCGGCTCGTTAAGGTGGATCTGGCGAGTAAGAGGATAATGTAGCACAGTACTGCGTTATTAATTCCGGTTAAATACTCGTGGGTGCTTCGTTAGCTGTGCTCGGGACGTAAATTACTAGCCCCCAACGAACATGGGGGGAACCCCAACGGAGCGCGCGAATATTCAAATAAATTTTTCGCGAGTCCATGCGAACTTTGAGTGGATAGCGTCGCGCCGCCGCTTTTGATGTGACTTACGTGCTAAATTATTGGACGGTGATTGTCGTAATTTTTTTTTAACTATGCATTATCATTGCTAATATTTCTATTGGTAATTATTATATTGCACGTCTTAGAATCGTGAAAGTGTCCTGTCACTTTTCGCACAAACTCTCGCGATAGCGACTGTTATTGCGTGCGAAAGTGCTAATCGGTAATGAATGCCTGGGAATACGAGAGATAATGAAAATTTGTTACCGAGCGCAAATTGCAGTTAGCTTCCTAGGCGGTTTGCGTCGCGCGTGCGTGCATTGATAATGGCTAATTGCAAAAAACGGGTCGCGCCAGGAGCAACGAACGCGTCAGTTATCGCGTTGATTTCGCGAACCTGAAAAACCGTAGAATAGGCGAATATATTAGAAATGACTCAGTCGTTTGCATTTTTATTTGCGAATTTGAGTCAATGGCTCCCCTTGGCTCGTGTACAAAATTTAGAGGTCACCGAGAACAATAAATCATGGGCGTTTAACACAATGTTGCAAAAAAGAAGTGACGCGACGGTATCTCTCGCGAATTCAAACAACGCGATCCAAGTTTGACTTTGCACGACGGAAATATCGAAAACTGTATATACATAGAAGCACGAACGACGTCGCCTGCATCTTTAATTTATATTTTTAAAGAAATCTCAATTTCAAAATCGCACAATCTTTCGATCCGATCTAAATTCGCGATACTACATATAGTCGTGGGTAAGTTACACGAGTATTTTATAACCGTTAAAATAAATTTGCAAAGTCACAATTTAAATATCGCGGCTATTATTTTCATACCAAGTATCGCACTACGGACTACAGTCCACACGCTCGTTCGATATATCCTAGCAAATTTAACGTGAAAAACATAAAGTCTCCTTTTCACGTGAAAACGACACCCGACCACCTGACACGTGCGTTAAGTCTCATCGACACAATCGAAACGCCAAGATAGTCGTAAAATTAAAAAAAAAAACGAAAAGAAAAATCAAAAGCAATACAATACGCCTAGATACCTACAACAGAAATAAAGCTACTTTAAATGGTAGCGTTTTACGTCCGATGCATACTATCCACAATTTATATATTTCGTAAGCTAAACACGTCACAAAGTCATCCCGCCAGACAACCCAGGTGTGTTCATTGAACCTCATTCACATACTACGTATACCTACCTCTAAGACCAAAATCCTCCGATAGTATACCCAGCCACTATAGAAACAAGACCTAAGGCCCTCTAGTTTATCGCGAAGGTCTTTTTCGAACGCGTGCAAGAAAGTCAAGAGTGACTGTAGCCACTTGTAATCTGCACGCCAGGCACTTTCAGGAAAACGCGAACGTGTCATTAGAGAGGTAGCTCTTACAGGTTATGTTACCTTACGTTACGTTAGCCAGGCATTCAGCTCGGGCGGCATTGGTTACGAGACACGCTTCGAGCCTAGCACGTTCCTCGTTTCGTTCCTCGATTAAATTAATTCTACGGCACGTTTAGTAATATGGCCGCCATGACAATTTATCAAAACCCTTCGACGCTTCCGGCAATTTTTCGTTCACTTCCAGATGTTTCTATACGTACGAACTAACCGTCGACCACTACGCTCTCCAGATATTTCATGTACACTTGATGCACTTGATGCACGCACGTTAAACGGGGTTATTAGTTATTGTTTTTGAGCCGATGCCAGTCGCGTGTTCGTTGGCTGTCGCCACGCGGGAAATACTGGAACTACCAAGCGCAGTTACTTAGCTCGGCGTGTCTTATTGGCCGCGTGACAAACCTCTCCGCTCGAAGACGATCAGCTTTGAATGAATGTCTCTGTAGACTGCAGTAGTTGACGCGTGAGGAATCTACTCGGCGCTGTTAGCTATAGTCCATTGATAATCAAAGTATAAGACTGGCTGCTGCCACGGATAAATCAATTCTCTTATTATGACGGGTTGTAGGTGGCGCTGCTAACGAGCTATTTACTCATCTATTAAACGTATATCAATCCAAGCTTTAGCTTGTGTTTATTTCAATGTGAAATTCAGCTTTGTCATTATCCCCTGTAATCGATTAACTTTACTTAAATTTCTCGTTGAGAATCAATCATGTCGATTTATTCGTCTTATCGCACGGTGCAATCTACGTCCATCCTTAAGCGCAATATCGCATTGCACTACCGTACGATAATGCTATTGGTCATATATCGTTGGGTTTTGATCGTTAAGTGCATAGTTACTTATATATTAGACACTTAGACGGCGTTGATTAAAAGCGTGTATATAGGTATACTGTTTTGCTTGGGAAAATTGAAAAGACGTTTATTGGATGCTCCTCGATGACTAACGAGTTTCGTTCGTGGAAACGTAGAGATAAGGTTTTAGGATTACTAAAATAATTACTGGATCGGACTGTAGCGACAGTCAGTATAAGAATGTATATCAAGCGCGGGTTACTCATAGGCGTATTTTCAACGGTCGCTCGCGCATTATCGTCGTACGATATTCAGGCGGTTTCGCAATAAAATTTCGTTTCCAACAAAGAGGCTGAAATTACGTGTGAAAAAGATTTTGATAATAGCGTCTTATCAGTGACCAAGTTAATCGAGACGTTAAGGTCATCTTGTAGATAATGAAAAGTGTCTAATTCTCAATGACAGTGAAAGTGCTGCAGTATATACATATATATGTACATACATATACATGTATACCTTTAACGTTATCATTTAAACGAGACTTTACGACTTGAAGCGAAGATGCGGTAAAGAAACGGAAACAAATTATACGCGGTGGATTAGAAAATTTACGATTCTCGCCTCGCGACCGACGACGTCGAATTTCGAAGCGTCGCGACGTAACAGCCCGACCAGCGATCGGAACGATTTAATAGCACGGTACTTAAACGACGCATGATTTGGGTCGATGAGATTTCATGGCGTCTCTCGCGTTCTAGTTTTTTCGTTATCGGATAGCCGAAGGATCGAGAGGCATGGCGTGACGTAAGATGCATGCTGAATCGATACGATAATAATTAACTCCTTAATTTCCATTATTTTCGTATAAATAGTATTGTATTTCTCATATCGTTACAGTTCAATAAATATCTTTAGGTGTATTTACAAAAGCGGGTCACGGTGTTCGTAGGATACAAGAAACGTAATATTTCTATTATTAATAATATACAGGGTAGCTACCCAAAGTGAACGTACAGCCATGACGCTGGCGTTCGCGAGAATCTTTTTAAACGATCGATCGTTCAATAGAGAGTTTAGGGCAGTCGTAAAAAAAAAAAAAAAAAAGATAGCAGCTTCGTGAAAAGAGAGGAACGAAAAGATCGAGCAAGAAAGAGAGAAAGAGAGAGCGAGATATAGAGACCGAGAATAATGAAAAAGAAATATGTCAGACGGTCGAACCGAACTCGATTTATGGCACTAATTTGAGTGATGAGTCGTCGCACGATCACACATTCACAATATAGTTATCCATAGAGGTCCATTTCTTTTCTATTCTTTTCTCTTTATCTTGCTTCTTTATTACGGCCAGTCCCGCGTACAGTCACACTAGAGCTTCTCCAGGGCACGGCTATTGGTGAGCAGCTCGCGGGTCAGTCTCCAGACCTGCTTGGCAGCGTTCTCCAAGGCGCTGGGCGTCTTGTTCTTGAAGAGGTCAAGGTTCGGCAGGAAGTAGTGCGGACACCTGCGACACTGTAGACAGGATATCAGCTGAAGAAATATGCCGTTGATACGATCGCCGAGACACATCTCGTCCCACTCGGTCTCGTGAGGATGCTTCTCGCACTCGTAGAGCAGGAGGGTCTTCATGTGGTAGCTGGTGACCGGGTTCCCAGGTAGATCCAGATGTCTGTCGCGTAGAGTTTTGAGGATGCTTAGGCATCGTCTCCTGCTGGCACCCTGGAGGAGACGATTTTCAGCGTCGATGAAGGAGAGTGCCCAGGCGTCGCCCTCCATCGCGGACTGCTTGCCCTGGAGACCGATGCACTCCTTGGAGAGCATGTCGAAGCCTTCGGCCTTGACCTCGGCGACGATGTTCGGATGAGGCCAGGGAATGTGGGGGATAGGCCAGTGCGAAGCGGACCTGGGCCAGAGTCCGGCGCACTTGAATGCCGGTGTGATCTGCACCACGTACCGTTCGCGTATCCTGAGCTTGACCTCGGTGGTGTCGGCGATCATCTTCACCGAGTCGCGATATGCGCACTTGTCGCAGGCTTGAGCTACCAGGGTCTGAAACCTGGAGCGGATCTTCCGGGCGGACAGGTAACCCGAGGCCGTGATGAACTCTACCCAGAGTGACATGGACCTCTTGCGCCCGTCGCTCAGCTTGAGGACGGCGCATCCGGGCAGTGTGCCGTCGTCTACGAAATTGAGCACACCCATCTGATTGAGGTAGATGACGATCTCAAATTCAGTCGGTGAGATCACGTCGAGACCGTCGAACCTGCCGTTGTAATCCGTCAGTGACGATATGAAGCGTGGCTCTTGGACCTCGACTTCCTTGAGGACATCCTGCACCACGCGACAGACTTCCTGGATCGTTTTCGACACTTGCGTCTTCCGGCCCATCACTCGCTCTCCGAAGTACTTATTGATCTGATAGACCATCTTGGACTGAGCGGCTAGCATATCCGGTGGTAGTAGCATGTCCTCGCGCCCTCTCCGAAGGGCTTGTTTTCCGAGGATTCTTCAATCACCGCATCCTTCTCAGTTATCTCCTTCCTATATCTCGATACTCCCTACGAAGGAGTATCCAAAGACACTTTGGTCTGATCGATCCGTGCCGATCGGCACGGAAATACGCTTTATTCTTCCTGGTGAAGCTTCCGTGTTCCCCGATGACACAAGGTCAACTTCCTTGACAGTCGAGAAAGGAACGAGGCAGACGTTGACGTTTACCTCGTTGCTGGGTAATACCGGCCCACGTAGATAACGAACCGATTTGCTCGTTTGGCGATCTAATGACGATCGCGCTAGGTCCGGCGTAGGCGTCGTAGGGAGACGCGACGAATAAACGCGAACTTCGAGAGACACGAACGCGAGAGGAGAGGAAGACGGTAAACGAGCGTCTCGGCGCTGGAGCAGAATGCGGACTGTGCTGGGCCACCTCAGCGCCACCCACCCTCCGATGCCGAGGCAGGTGAGCCTTACGTACTTCGACTGGTCTCGACCTCCCACTACTTGCCTTCCCCTACTTTTCTCTCCTCGCCCCCAGTTAACCAACCAAACCCCACCGACTTTCCTCGGCAGCCAATGGGCGTCGCGCACGCGCCGCTCTTTGTACGCCTCCTGGTAACACCTCCTTTGGAATCGATCGTGGCCCAACCCCTACCGGTGCCTGAAGTACGCGCCGACTCCTATGTGTTACGAGACCCTCGTATACCTTCTTGGTACAACGTAGCGACCATCGTAAAAGTCCTGTCTATGAATTATGCAGGAATCTCTCCTTGCGAGGGTCCGATCGAAATCCCCCTTTATTTATTTCGAAATTTTCGCCCTGCCTTCCTCCACCACGTGTGCTCAGGGGTGGATAGATATCTTTCCAGCACCATTTGACTTGGATGGGCTAGTTTTTTTTTTTTTTTTTTCTTTTACCCAACACACGTGCACGGAGATGAATCGTTTCCCGCTTTCTTGAGGAATAATGTTTTTTTTTTGTCTTATTATTCTTATTAGGCGTGTGTACGAACCGTGGATAATGTGGACCTGGCGATTTTACTTGGGACGAACGAGAAACCTCATTTAATACGTATTCGATTGGGGAATTCGAATTTTTAATTATTCTATTAGACCGTTAATAATATACGGAATGGATCGATGGATGTCGAAATGTTATTTTTCAAAAAAATTTATAAAAATTGTTCCAAAAAGTATAAGTTTTGTATATTTAGAAATTTAATGCACGAGGCTAAGCTATATCTTATCATTTGCTGAAATGAGACACATATGAGCGTTATCTTTTTCGTTTTCAATGTTGCGTAATATGTGCAAATTTTGCTTTCACCTACTTTTTTTTTTGCAACGTCGAATATATTTATACGAATACAAGTAGCAGGGGATGAAGATACATGAATTTTTCATAAATTTTGAAAAAAATCAGTATGGTCGTACAAAATGCTTAACGGGTTCGCTCGACATAGAAATACTTTTTATCGATAAAAATATAAATATTAAATATATATCACATATTTAAAAGTATAATGCACGAGACTGTGCTATCTTATCATGTGTTACAATGTGACATGTCCACGTTTAGTATATCTCCTTCGTTTTCAAACTTGCATAATATACGCATATTCTGATTCGACGTATCTTTCTCTTTCTTTTTTTTCTTTCTTCAACGAATATATTTACGTAAATACGAAACACCAGGAGTCGTAAAAAAATAAATTCCACGCGAGTCGTGTTACCTGCTCAAAATCGATCTTCTAATTGAGAAGTTTTAATTAACGGGCAAATATTTTCGGTTCAGAATTGAAAACCGGTTGTCGCCGCTCGTTGTACCTGCATGGCTATGGTTATTCGCTTCCGTAACAAATGCCATGTAGAAGATAGGGAAGTGCAAGTTGATGGTCGAAAAAAAAAAAAAAAAAAGAATCTCAAACCGATACTCAAATAAAAGCAGGTAGTTTTACTCGTCTCGAGATAATTCTCAGTAGTCAATGCGATCACCGTATCTATTACGCGTGTGTCTAAAGTGTGGATAATTTTATTGTCCTCATTCGTAGGCAATAATTATATAGTATAGTGCGTTCCTAACTTTATTGACTCAGTATCTTAATTTCCGAATTACGAAACGAATGATACTAACAGCGAGAAGTTATGGGTAATTTTATAGCAGGCGTGACCCCCATAGTACTGTACAATATAGCTTTATATCGAAATTGAAAAATTTACTTGTTAAATTCTTCACACGCGTTCACGCACGATAAAAGATGAAATTTTTTTATCTCAAAATTTTCGAAATTTGTAATCCGTTTGGAAATTACTGTGCGATTTGCACGCCTCTGGCGATGATTGTTAGGAGTCAGATTTCATTTTTATATTTATTTTATTTATTTATTTAAAAGGCAAATGGGGGACGGGTAAATAATGAAGTGTGTATATATAGGGTATAGCGTAAATTCAAATAAATGCATTTATTATTTACAGTTCTAAATCTACTTCGAGTAGAAACGTTTAGTTATAAAATAAATATCGTTTAAATAATAGAGAAAACTATGTACAATTTAACAATACGTAGTTGGACTACATCGAAGAGAGTCGCTTTGCCAGGCGAGTTATAAATATTAATGTCAATGATAATAATAAAAAAATCACATTTTGCTCCACATCGATCAACGGGTAGGAAAAGCAGAGGGACCAGAGCAGAGGGACCAGGGACTAGGGAGATAAAAGATATCCTAGATGACATACCAGAATGGGAGTCAGGTGGCATTAGAGAGAAGTGTTACAAGGAAAAAAAGGAACTAGGGAATACGTAGAATGTAACTAGATGAATTAGGCATCTGACAGTCCCACGACAATGTATTGTAGAAGCAGAAGCTTTATGCGATAAGCGTGCGTGTTAGCCTATCCAGTCAGTAGGAAGGAATACGACGAGGACGATAACAATAGGATGATCATCGTCGAGCGAGAGATCATTAGAAACAATAAAAAAAAGTCACTAGAGTTTTTCAAGGGCCCGACTGTTGGTAAGCAATTCCCTAGTCAGCCTCCAGACTTGCTTAGCAGCATTTTCCAAGCCGCCGGTTGTTTTCCCTTTGAAGAGATCCAGATTGGGCAGAAAGTAGTGGGGACAGCGACGACACTGAAGACAAGATATGAGCTGCAAGAAGATCCCATTGATACGATTACCCAGGCAGGCGTCCTCCCACTCTGCCTCCAAGGGATGTTTCTCGCACTCGTAAAGAAGAAGAGTCTTCATGTGATAGCTGCTGACGGGATTGCCAGGTAGGTCCAGGTGCCTGTCTCGCAGAGTTTTGAGGATGCTGAGACAGCGTCTCCTGCAGCCACCCTGGAGCAGCCTGGTTTCGGCCTCCGTGAAGGAGAGGACCCAGGCGTCGCCCTCCATCGCGGATTGTTTGCCCTGAAGAGCGACGCTCTCCTTGGAGAGCAGGTCGAAGCCTTCGGTCTTGACCTCGGCGACGAGGTTAGGATGAGGCCAGGGAATGTGAGGGATAGGCCAGTGTGCAGCGGACCTGGGCCAGACTCCGGAGCACTTGAACGCCGGTGTGATCTGCACCACGTACCGTTCGCGTATCCTGAGCTTGACCTCGGTGGTGTCGGCGATCATCTTCACCGAGTCGCGATATGCGCACTTGTCGCAGGCTTGAGCTACCAGGGTCTGAAACCTGGAGCGGATCTTCCGGGCGGACAGGTAACCCGAGGCCGTGATGAACTCTACCCAGAGTGACATGGACCTCTTGCGCCCGTCGCTCAGCTTGAGGACGGCGCATCCGGGCAGCGTGCCGTCGTCGACGAAATTGAAGACGCCCATTTGATTGAGATAGAGCACGACCTCGAACTCCCCTGGGGAGATGACCTCGAGACCTTCGTAGCGACCGTTGCACTCAGTCAGGGATGATATGAAGCGCGGCTCCTGGACCTCGACCTCCTTCAGTACATCCTGCACGACTTTGCAGACCTCCCGTATGGTCTTCTGCACTTGGCCCATCCTGGCCTGGACCCGCTCCGCGTAGTACTTGTTGATCTGGTAGATCATCTTCGACTGGGAGGTCATCATATCCTGGGGCGACAGCATCCTCTTCACCCTCTCGGCTCTCTTTGCTGCTTCTACTTATCACGTTCCCAGCTGCCTCATTATTCTTCTCCGCTTGACGCAACTCAGCCGCCACGAAAGAGTCCGGCGTGATCATCGGCCAATGACACGGTCATCGGTTCTCGTTCTCACGTCGAACGAGAGGAATATACGTACTCGGCCGTTGTGGCCAACCCGTGCGGCACTGAACTCCCAGCAGTTGACGCTCGACCCAGCAAACGAGCCTCCGGTCCGGTCTCTATCTGCGAACACGCCGTCCTGCCGCCAGTGCCAGGCAGACAGCCTCCTCTATCACATTCACCACCTTTAGCACCTTCTCCCTCGGCGGCCCTTCTGCTTCTGAGCGTCTTTCGCGGTCACGCCCCTCAACGCCTTGGTCACGTGGAGTTTGCGCGCTTTTGCCACGCCCATTGGCCTCTTAGCCACCCCCACCTTACCTGTTCGTTCCCCCTCCAACTGACCGCGGATTTCTCCCTCCTTGTCTATCGTTAGGCTTGTGTTCCTACTTTCGTTATTCTCTCTTCCTTCCGACTGTACTCTTCTTCTCTTTTTTTTTCTCTATTCTTTGGTATTTCTTCACTTTGTCTCTGCGGGCTGCGCTTTACGGAATTCGGAACTGTCAACCGCCGACGAAACCTTCCAGTGTCACGTCACTCCGAGGAACACGTGGGAAATCTTTCTTATAGCTCTCGCCGGTATCAATGCAATTTATCCTTCTCGGCTTAGGTCTGATCCAATGAAATGTTATCTTTCAGCGAATATTCCTGCGAATAGGTGATTGTCGGTCGACAGAATTTTAATGAAGGGCTTGTTGAGCTTTTTCGGAAATGTAACTCAAATCATATAATCATATAACAGTGCAGTACAGGTGTATAAACTTGAAAGGTATATTTTGATAAAAAATCTTTTTTTTTAATCAATTTGAAAATATGAAGAAATACCCCAAAAATTCCATATTAGGTATATCAAAATATAATATATGCATAATAAATCGTTGAATAATAAAATGAAGAAAAGTAATGAAAAAAAAAGAATTGTATATGAATTATATTTCATAATACTTATATAGTTTGCTAAATACCAATCAATATTTTATTTAAAGAATAACTTCAAGAAATTTGGAAAATTTGTTTTAAATAATTATTAATCCACATTCTCGTTGTAGGGTACAATTATAAAACATATAATACATAAGGGCTTCTCGGACTCGTTTCGCTCCGTTATATGTTCTAAGTAACCACGAGTTTTTAAGGTGCGTGCACAATGGCGCAACACCACGGGGATGGTACATACGATTTTAAAGGAATCTCAACGGTTACTACGGCGGAGTCGAGCGTTAAATTGCTCCTATAGATTCGTTCAAGAAAAATCGACCACTAGGGTACTTCTTACCGAACTGTGAAAGAATGCCGCTTCTTGGATGCTCTGGTCTCTTCCAAAAATTCAACTATAATGTAAATAAATCGATTACAATGAGCGACAACGATAAAGAATGGACCCGTTAAGTTCCTGGAACAGCATCCTCGTCTTCGTGATCGAGAATTAACACTTTCCTCTCGCTTTATACGCTGCGATCGAGGTCATTTAGATTTTCTAATCGGATCATCCGTTCGATCGATCTCCATTAGAAATTCCAAAATTTCGAGAAAAAAATCGGTGCGTACTTTATTCCGACATACAGTATATAAACATATATACATAATACAGTCAGTCTCCAAATACATCTTTTTTTTGACAGATGTCAAATAAAAATTGTACACAAAGCCACGTGTGTATGGAGATCAATGTGTTTTCGATCTATCAACAAAAAATACATTTCATTCGTGACTCCACTATACGTATATGTATATCTATATATAATTTTTCGTTTTACTTTACAAGAAAAAAAAAAAAACCGTAAGACATTTTAACTTGAACCGTCCGAAAAATCGTAATGCTCGACAATTTCTGAACGTCACTGTACATGACGAAATCGATTCATCCGAATGATTTGAGAGTCTCGTATACAAATCGAAAACAATAAAAGATTCATTTCGCTCGTTGTAAATCAAGTTTACGAACGTGGCAGACGAGGCGACGTCTATTATTACGAAGCACACCGTGTGAATGGACGTTGAATTCAAAGATCGTATACTTATGCGACGCACGACGTCCGCGCCGATAACTCTGGTCGAAAAGTCATTTGAATATTCGACATTGGCATAAGAAACAGTAAACGATTTATACGGGTCGATGGTGCATATGTTCATTTAAAAAAATGTTCATTCTTATTCTTAATTTTTTTTTCCACACATGTACGTATACCCATACCCGCCACATAACAATACACATTATCTATACTTAAACATACCACGTGTCACACCAATCACTCAAAGATACCTTAGGAATATAAAATTATATCAGTTACCCCTCCCCTTACTTTATTAATTTTTTTGAGAAAAAAAATTCCACAAAATTTATTTATACAATTAAATCTACTTACTCGTACAGAAGGATAATTGGTTCGGCAGATGCGATTATTACTCGTTTTCGATCGCGGCAACTTCAGGTGTCTACTTGGATGGGACATACAGTATATATATATATATTGATTTAAAGTTCTATTTAATCGTAATAATTAATACAACGGGATCAATAATTAATTACTTAATCTTGAAATATTTTTAAGATAAACGTCGAAGGGTACTTGGTTTCGTGATGCAAAATGTAATCCAAGGTACTGGGTAACGACGGCTAAGAATCCAGAAGGGATGCTGCGAGATACTCTCTCGTTCACGGATAATTGAATAAAGCTCAGAAATCCAATCTACTTCACGGTTCCCCGAGAGTAGATTGGTATGGCTGCTACGTAACAGCCCCGGCCTTTCCTCTCTAATGCGACTTGATTCATGAGCCGAGCACGCGTACCAGCCAGCCTCTGTACCCCAATCCTGGGGTCAAACGTTCTGCTACATCACCCTAGTATTACTGTACTGGTTGTATCCTACGGGAGTAAATGTGTCTTTCATCATGCCGTTTTGACTTAATTCGTTTATACGACGAATTATTTGTACACTCGGGGACCATAATCGTTTGACGGGGCTGATTCCGCCGATATTACATAAATATTACATAAATACAGGAAAACTGTCATATTTCATCCGACAGTTCATAGAACATAGGTATAGCAATTTCGTGTTGCTGTTAAAAAAATTTTTTTTTCTAAAGCGAATTTTTTTTTATGGAAAATTAAATTTTGAAATGGCTTTTGGATTCTACGGAATAATTTTTACGTCTCTGGTGACGTCGAGTGAAAAAGAGCAGCCCTGGTCAATTGTTGTTTGGCAAACATTATCCTGGTCACTTGGGAAACCACTTGGTACTAAGTACCACTGTGTGGTACAGGTGCGTAGCTATTTGGTTCGGGTACCCTCGGAGGCCCGTTGAGAATTTTTCAATAGAACTTATGTCTTCATTGTGCAACCCCTCGGCTTCGCCACGACACGAAATGCTAGCAGGGCGGTCACCCGAGAACTGAGAGACGAGACGAGTCGGCCTTGTAAATCAGCTCGAATGAACATCTCCTCGCATAATCCCAAATAATCCTGGGCTCAGTCGCTGAGCTCTGGCAGCCGGCAAAGACGGCGGCTCCTATATGCTATAGTAGAAATAGTGTATTACCTATTTTATGCTGACAATTCCTATAGAAAAATATAGACTGCGAACTTCAAGCGATACCATCCTATAGTATTTATTTAAGTTTTGGGTCTGCTCATATGTCAAAATTTGAAGGACCAAATTATTGGATCCGGCTTCGAGCATAGGAGTTACGATCTGAAGTTATTTTTTGAAAATACCTTTATTTTTGAATTTAACACTCCCAAGGGAACAATTTCAGATCCAAAAATAGTTGGTAGGCGTTTGACTTAATTTGCATTATTCGTGTCGCGACTACTGAGGATCTTCAGTCCCAAACTGTACTCGTCCTGTATTTCTTATTTAGAAGATGAATTTTAGTTAAAAATTTTTGCTCTGTACAATTTCGAGCTTATAAATTTTTATCATAATTTACTTACCGGACTGAAACTTCAATAATCCTAATTGTACCCGATTGTTTTTATGAATAATTTTTTGCACTAATTTCTTCTGCATAAAAGTCCCATTACACTAATACACACGTCGTATATCAAGATCATCATGACCTATGAACTAGCTTTAATCCTAGTACTATTCAGAGCCTAGTAACTTTACTACGTGGCTCAGTAGAGTCTCCGTGTCAGTGACACCCGGTCCCCTAGCATCTGCCGCCGGAAACCGGTCGCGTTATTTTATGTTTTATGATCAAATGGGAAACAGTAGGTACGGGTTAATTAAACGAGAATACTTTTCCTCTATTTACGATGTATTAAACGAGACATGGGACTTCGTACCAACTTCCTACGTAAGATTTACATTCTTGGTACCTGAAACAGAAATACGTCTACCTACGTTCGGTAGTCGCGTAACGAGACGTAAATATACAACACCTGAACTTTCCCATGTCGTGACGTTTCCTCGTAAATAGATACTCCATTAGGAAGAAACAATAGCCAAATATATACATATATAGCTACCACCTACAATAGAGCTACCCCCACGTATTAACTTCGCCAAGAGACATCGACAAGGCGCATCCACACGCTGCACCATATACGGGATACATATATTTATTGTAAACTTCATATGAAAACAAGCCCACGTGGTTTTGACATATACAACGAGGATCCCTTTGTGTCGGCGAAAGAGCGGCAGATTTAGCAAAGCACCGGGAGACGCCGACGCGTCTCCCTTTCTTCGCGTCCGTTTCTTTTGTACGTCCGTAGCCGCAATGCGTTATCTCGTGTGAGATGCGGTAATAAAGGTATGAGAACGCGCACGTGAATCACATAACTCATTGCCAGGTACTACGGCAAAGGACCGAGACTCTAGTGGTATTACTAACTCACCCGGTATATAGATATATATACGTATGTATATATATATAGGATACCTAGCAGTAAAGACAGATAGATACTTCACTCGAGTAAATGTGAACACGTGGGTCGCGTTACGCGACTTAAATCATTCAGATCTAACCAACTTACGTAGTGACAATTGTGACGTGTTTCTATGTACGTGTAACTTTACAGAAGTAACCATCGATATCGCTCCAACCATTTCAAGTAACATAAACCATGCGTGTCCTGACTGACGATGCTCTCTGAAACGTCACTCAGGTTTCTACAGTTCGTTACTCAGCCAGAGTTCGGATCGATCGACAAAATTCTAGGCAGGAATCGGCGTCATCGGAACGTATTTCGATTTTTATTTCGAAAAAAAATTTTTTTTTTGTTTTTGCACGATTTGTTCATTTCGGTTTCTTAGATCAAACATCGGAAATTCACGTGGGGTCTCGTACGGACCGTGTGAAATGATCAGTGATCCGTTTCGGATTTAAAATTTTGACCCGGGTCAGATCGCGACCTAAGGGACCCACCCGTCTTTATTGTTGGACGGTCGATCTGTTTATTGTATGCAAAGTCAAAGCAGTGAATATTGTTGCTCAAGACAACAATTGTTTTGAAAATCTTTTGGCTCAATAAATTACGTAGATTCTATAGAGCATAGCTAGGATTGACCTAGGTGCGTAATAGGTGTGCATTTTCGCACTCTGGATAAACACACGAGTCTCTTATTCAGTTAGGGACCCAAGTGCCCACTAGGACCCAAGTTCATTGTTCGACACTTAATCTGTTTGCTGTATACCAGAATACGAGCAGCGGGGCTGCTAAGTGGTTCCCCATTCTGTTCTTTGCTGTATACATATATGGTAGGAATAGGTACATCATTTTAGATAGGATACCCAGCAACACCAGTCAGCCAGCCAGCGAGGGGCCCTTGTGAACGCGACACATGTTGTTACATCATGTCGCCCATTGTTGCGCACCCCCGTGCCGAGTTCAAAATGTTTTCCAGCAGTAGGAGATGAGTCCCTGCTGTATTGGGAGGGACGGGGTGGTGTTACTAATCGTGTACCACTTGACGCTCTATGACGAGGAGCTGTCCACATATCCTGATTCATATGTATACACGCATGATTATCATAGGTTTCGCATTGGCTGTTTGACCATTTAAACGTTTTCTTTGCCCGGGCAGCCGATCTTGCTTGAAATGATCTTGGTTAATATGTGGGAAGATTCATTTGTCTTGATAGAAATTACTTGGGACGTCGCAGACGATGTTATGAAGACGGGCTGGTCTCTGCGCGTTAGGTCTGACGTCCCGGCGCCTACTCGAGGAACGTCTAGACGCCTTGGACGTTTTTTCTATAATTCAACGACACGGCTAATTTTCATCGTTAAGTAAATTTCTTGCGACGTCGCGTTAAAAAAAAAAGGGATTTTTTACGATTTTTTTTTTCTTTTAACCACGACTGTCACTTTGGATATCGAATTAGATTGCGGGGGATTGTTATTGTTGTTTACTGTCGGTTTATCGATGGTTCAGGGGATTTTTTTTTTGACTTATACGTGACGTATCTTACTGCTTGGTCATTGGTACTTCGATAATGGATTCTACCGCACGATTCCAGTCCTTATCTGGCTACCGCAGTATTTTCAGGACGCAGTACGCACGCGCGAAATCTCGAGGGGTGGCTTCTCCTTTCCATGGGGATGTTCCGTTTTACGGACCAGCGCCTTTCCCACGAACTTTGCTTGATACTTTTGTCTCAATTTTCGTGAATTTAATCTTTTTCTATAGATTTTGTTCTTTGATGGATACTTTTTTTTTTTTTGGGAAATCAAGCAAAATTTGGGATTACGGCGTTTAGACGAAATACGAGATTATCGGTTTGTCTGCGCGAATATTTTCTCCCCGTATGCTACTATTGTTATTATTTTCATTGTTAGGCCTTCCTACTCGTACTATTCCCCATGGGATCGAAGCGGTTTACTGTCCTGATAATTGGGTTTTCATGGGTCTGTATGGTACTGTGTATTTTACACCATGTGCTTATCTTCGAATACTCGAGTGACATTGCTGCTGGATTATATATTCTCGATTAAGCGTTTTCTCATTTGTAAGTCGACCTGTTAGTGACTTGTCGCTGTCAATCGTTGTCACTTCGTTATAGGAGATAATGAGGGTGATACTGACGTCTCTTGAGAAAGATATGAAATTATTATTATTCTAGGCATCTTCTGTCTCTCGAATTACTAAACCTTTTGGTTTTATTGTAGTTCATTATTTCTACGTTAACAGTAAATTACATGGTATCCCGTGTACACGGGATATTAATTTTTTTTTTTTCAATACTTGCCTTTACCTATTCTGTACATAATTATAAGATAAATGTAATCACTTAGTTGATTAACGTAATTCATGATACAGACTTCATACTATTATGTGCTATTTATATTTTCTCTATGAACCAAGATAATATATATTATTATCATCCGATTCACAACCCTTATAACTATACTTGGTCCACGTGTTCGATGTTCCTCTGACAGGTCGTAAACAACGAAGTCTCTGTGCACAGTTTCTATTACGAAGTATCCATTACATGGTATCGTACTGAATTAAATTTTATTTTTTGTTCAATCCTTATTTATTTTTCTAAAAAATCTCTTCGAAGTAACTTCGTTATTTACAAAAAAAAACGCACGTCGTTAAAACTTTATAAATAAAAAAACAGCATCATCCACACAAATAAAAATATATCTTTTTCCTATACCATTTTTCAAATATCTATATTTGAATTATCCAAAAATAAATTTATCGTACAAGTCGCAAGTTATACAATAAAATCCTTATAAAAATGCATATATATACATACGCAACCAGTATAATTCTATCCAAATCCTAATTACATGTCTCCCGTGCGTAACGTAATTTATAAAAGTTTAATATATCCTCGTTAAAAGAGATCCAAAAATTGAAAGCCTTGTTAGCGGCTAGTCAGTAAATTAAGGTAGGGGTGTCTCCCCAAGTCCAGAGACGCGTCGCGACGCCGCAGTCGTTCGAGCGCGCAAGTCCGTCCGCGAGGTCCTGGGATCGATTCTGGACTCCCAGCAGGAGGCTCCTCCCACATTGACGGCCATCTTGAAACCGGCACTGTGTGCTCACTATATCACATCACACTTGACTGCATCTACCTTACGTGTATCCGAAGCCGAGCCGATCGCGGAGTCTCGGCGACTTATCATGCAAGATGTTCGAGAGATGTTCATCGCGGAGTCACTTCGGCCTCCTGGACCCAAGGCTGGATTACCTTTACGACAACTTTCCACGGGGGACAGTCAACATTATTTCTCAATTATAAAGACACCACGTGACATGCGCACATACGTTTCCTTGGAGAATTCCTATATGGTTGATACGTCTTCATTACATGCTCGCTACCGAGTCTTCCTACACGATACCCCTATTTCTTTATTTAGGATCAGGACGAAGTCGCCATTTCGATTATCGATAAGAATTCTCGAACAGGCAAAGCCATCATCTTCCGTAAAAAAAAGTTCCATCGATAAGCACCCTGATAAAATTATCAAAATGATAATAAAGAGTATCACCATTACAATGGGTATCATATAATATTTACTCCATATACTTAAATCGGCTATCTTCGTTGATCCTCGGCTTTGTTCGTGTTTAATTATTAAGAAATATAGGTATAGACTCGTGGATGTTCGACATGACAGAAATATTCATGGACGAAGATCGTTAGTGGATATGATGATTATAATTGATTCGATACCTGGCTGCTATGCCTATCTGTTGATGATTGTTGTGATTGATCGATCTTCGATTATTTGGAACGAAGTCAGAAGTAAAATACGTGATGTGAAATTATAAGATTTTTTGTAATTAAAAAAAAATCTATGACTTACCTAACGTCTCCTCGATCTTGACGTAATGATAATTTACTATGAAAATGATCTTAATGATTTTCTTTTTATCTGCTTTCAGGTACTCAAGTACTGCGATCATCTTCACGGCAAGTGGTACTTCTCCGAAGTGCGAGCTATATTCTCCAGGCGATATTTATTGCAGAATGTCGCCATCGAGATCTTCCTCGCCAGCAGAAGTAAGCATCGCTAGTTGGCTCTGGTGTTTAGCGTTTTGTTTCGATCGGACGTAGAATTTCATTTCTTGCCCGAGACATTCTGCATTATTTCACACAACGTGATCTAATCCCGAACCAGCCGCGGAATTCGGAGCTCGCGGTGAGGTGTGGGTCCATGATGGTTTTTACCTAATAAATATCAGGTCCACATTACGGCGTGTCTTTTTCTCCAGTCAATTTATTATTCCGTCCGAACTCCACCTGCTCGATTGACTTTCTTTATCTTGACAATTCGCGAGTATCAGGATTGACAATAAAAATTTTGTTTATCGATATATATATATGAAATTTAAAAAAATTTACAGATATATATATATATATATATATATATATATATATATATATATATGGGATTGTAAAATTTCTATTTTGTCGTAGATCAAAGCTTAACTATCGGTTAATAGTCTCGTGTGAATTGGCCTTTCGAATTGAAATCAGAACAGACTTACCCGGACTCTGGTTCGAATAACAAATAGGGATGGTGTACTTATACCTGCAGTGGATCGCCATCCCACTGATTCCATGGACCGCCCGATAAATTCTCAACGTCCTCAGATGCTTATCTGATCCTGAGTTTCGATGCGTCGTGAAACGTTACCAGTGGAATGCCACCCCGTGCATCCCTCGTCGTTTATTAAAAAATCACTGGAAACGCGCGTTCGTTAGAGAACCAGACGCGCACCGTTGGCTCGCGTCTCCGTGCGATAAATCTCGAATAATATAAAACGGGGATGAGTTAGTTTATAACTCTCGTTGACGTTACACAGTCGTTTTTCAGGTTGACCTTAGGATGATTAAAAGAAAAAAAAAATTTTTTTCACCGCCGAATAACAATTTCAAAATTAACATCGAGCCTGGTCACACACGTATACGTCCCTGAGTGAAATTTTGAATGTACCGTCGGACAAAAAAAAAGGTCACTTATCTAAACGAGGGATAATTAGCATTTTCTAATTTTTATTATATTTATGTATTCCACCAGCGTATAATGGTAGTCCAGGACACCCGAGCGCCATCTGTTCTCGAAATTCTGATCACTAATACAATACAGCACTTTTAACGCTTTTTTATTCACAGCCTCCATCCTGTTCGCGTTCCCGGACCAGGCGACGGTGAAAAAGGTGATCAAGGCTCTGCCGCGCGTCGGCGTTGGCATCAAATACGGGATTCCCCAGACTAGGTAAGTCCAGGTCTTCCAGTCTCGATGTCGTCCCAGATTGGCTCAGAACGGCTCACGGCTCAGAACGGGGGCCTCACCAGACTTGGCCAAGCGATTCGCCTCAGATTTCGCATCGCGATTTTGCTCGTAGCTCAGACGAAAAGAGTTTCTCGACGATCCTGACTCTTCCTCCGAGAGCTAAACAAACACGCTCGACGCATTCCACCATTTCTTTGTCCCTTTCCGGTGCGTCCTGCTATCCGCTCTGCTCTTGTATCATCTCGCAGCCGTCTCCCGATCCTAACCAGGCAGAAAGAGACGGTCCATAGGTATTCCATTCTCCTCGAGCGGCGAGAACAGAGGTTCGCGTCTCCGCGCTTTGGACCATCCATTAAACGCTCCTCTCTTCGAACCCGGCGAGAGATACGACGTCCATAAATATACGGGCCAAGCTGGACGTCTGATTCGAGAGAGATTCCTGGGGGAGAAAAGTAATTCCCCCGGACGGCACATCCAGTTGGCTGCTTATATGATCCTGAGGGAATTCGCAGATTTCTTTGATTTTTGTTTCCACCCTTTTTTTTAAGTCTCTTATTTTTCAAGATTTTCTTTTCGCGATGCCATATCGCGTCATTGAATTTATTGCAGATTCGTAATCTATCTTTTATTTTATTAGGATACACCGAAATTTCAACCCTTAAAAATAGTCTCGATCGTAAAGACCTTGAGGGATGACAGTTGTTTTTTTTTTACTTATTTTTTCCTGTTTTGTAAACGTTGGAAAAAAATTTTTTTTCGCATGCAATTCGCCGCTTACGCGATACACTTCGCGACTCTATATTTTGGCGAGGGTATTTATGCGTCCGGTCGTCATCACCGGGCCCTTTTCTTTCAACATCATAACACGGTCATTAAAAGCCTCCTGTATAAATCCTAAATCAGAGATCTCCGAGTTCATAAAGTCTACTTTAGATTTACGGCGCTAACTCAAAGCGCTCGTGTATCTTAATATAATAGCTTTTACGAATTGAAGGGTGACTGTCGTCGTAATTGCATATCAAAGCTTGGACTGTGTTCATATGCACTTTACGTTATTTTAGCAAAGTTTATTTATAAAACTCGTAAAAGTTGCAATTGGCATAGTGCTATCAAAGGTTGTATAAGTGCAGTTGAATGGCGGGAAAAAATAAAAATTTGAAATAAAATAATGCATCGTGGCATCAGATAATGCATAGATAATTGTCGGACAGTCCTGAGTCGTTCAAAGGACCACGATCTTGAGAAGATAATTTTTTTTTACAACGGGAAAAGGCTTTCTTGGAGAAAGAGATACGAGCCGCCATTCCAAGATAAGCGGACGTCACTGAAGAGAAAAAAAAGACGTATAACTTAAAGGTTCTCGTGGGCTGAAACAGCTGGTGAACCTTGTTGACAATTTTATGTAAAATTCAAAAATCGATAGGTTCACGCCTAACATGAAAAGTGATTGATTTTAGCAAAATAATTAATGCAAAATTAAATCTTCTTGAAATTGCAGAAGAGCATCGATGATGTCTCCCCGTCAATTGATGCGAAGTTCGAACATGACGCAAAAATGGCAACGACGTGAAATTTCGAACTTCGAGTACCTCATGTTCCTGAATACAATAGCCGGTAAGTAGAGACCTTCTTTATCATTTGAAACAACAAAAATTCCTATAAAAAATCACCCTCGTTAAATAATTGCAACCCCTCGAATTTTCAAAACAGAAGCAATTCCCATAAATTAACACTTTCAATCCGTTTCAGTCCGAAATTAATTTCTCAAAAAATTTCCAAAAATTTTTTCGTTTCATCCTCCACCTATCTGTCTCCTCGTAAAGAACAAGTCCATTACCAATACACGACCGAGTAATTCTGAATCGAGTATAACAATTTCATACTATATTCAACGTAATACTGTATCTATATCGGTCAGGAAACAATAGCAAGGGTTAGAGATCGGTCGATTCTCCGTTCGAGCGTGCGGCGGCTGGTTCAGGAAAACATTATAGAGAAACCGGGCTTTTTAGGGCTGCACACGGGCGGATGGAGTCTGTCGCAGCGCATTAGGGATGCTCTCAATCAGGCCTCTGTTCCGTTTCCACCCCACACGAGTAATCCCTAGCCCATGACTGGTCCCGGGTAATCCTCTCCCAGGGGCACATCATCCCCCAAGGGAATCACACGTTCCTTTGTTTCTCCCGACTTTAATATCAGGTTTTCCCTTTCTTCGCTAAAAACCCAACCAAACAAGAAATAACATACCGATCGGCGCATATCACGATCACCGAATGGCACGAGGAGTCATTTTCTTATTCGTCACAATTTTCGATACGGCTAAGAACGAAAGGTTCCACAGCGTCGAGCCAGACTCTAAACCACCAGGACTCTCCTACTTAATGACACAGATGATCGTGGACATGCAATTATTAAAGTTTCGTACTGCCGCGTCCCCCTACGGGCTTTCGGTATTTACGAGCGTTATATATTAATTGGGCAAATAAATAGCCCACGGGCAAACCGTGCCGGCCGCCAAGTCCTGCACGCAAACCAAACCCAACCCGAACGTTCCTCGCACGACTTATCCGGGACTTCTGAGGACGGCGAAGCGAACGAACCGGTCCGACCGTCGTGCCTGCTGCGATCGCGCGTACATCGGCACTGTGTTTATTTGTCCGGTATCGGTTTATTAAAAATAATGACAGTAAATCCGATGTAAATATGATAGCCCGCATGTCGCTTTTATACTGGATATACGGTACCGGCAGTTTCCTGTTTTACCGACCGAGGTCACACGTCGAACTTACATAGAAGCAGGCGTGAGCGATGTCGCTGGTTAGCGTATGGTCGACTTTTTGCACTTTTTTTTTTCCATTTTCTACTGTTACACCATAGGTACCGGTATACTGTTGATTTTGTACGTATTCCCTAGTTCCTTCTTACTCGTCTATACTGTATTCTCGATATATACCCGTTTCCACCTCGTCTTCCATGCAGCTGCCAACAGGTCTTTGCATTCGTCTCTGATCGTATCTCTAAGGTCCTACGCGGCAGTGAATTATTGTTCGGGACCGAATGATATATCGATAAACTATCTACGAACAAACACGGATTTGCGTTTACTTGTATTCACCCTCGTATTCATCTGGCAGCTATGCTTCATATATATATATAGATACCCATAGCTACACGACACAGAGTTTAGAATCGTCCCAAACCTCTCGCGTGGGATTTTACGTTATAACGCTCTGAACGTCCAGCTAATTTAGTGTCGGTCCTCGAAATCAATTAGATCGATAATTCGAATTCTTTAATTGACGCGACGATCTTTATCCATAAAAAAAATAAATTACATACAACCCGTACAAATCGTATAGGTATATCTTCAGTGTTTTCGTTGCTCAATAAAAACAAAATTATAAAAAATATATTTCTTTTTTCATACGAATTTAAATTAATTTCATTTGTTTTAATTATTTATTGGCAGACCTCCCACCACCACCTCGGCCCTCTGTACCTTCTCAAACCACGGTCTATGATCCCACTTTGGTTAACCCTGGTGGTTAAGAATGACCCTGTCTTTTTTATGCTTGCCCGTACTTATTATAACGCACGGGTTATAGGGGCACGGGGGTTCCCGGTGCGAGGGGGGTTCACAGTATAAAGTAGCGTACAGTTCCCGACATACTGAATGGTAAAGCGGGGGGGGGGCGGAAGGGGGGGTCTGGTGGTACAGCGTTACGGGAATATCATGACGCAGAGGATATAGAGAGGTGGTGCATGTGTCGCGGACATTCCGCTGTCGGGCCGCGGTCTCTGAGCATTCACTCACGCCGACGCTCCCATTAATAATCACTTTGATGCATAACGCAGTCTTACCGTTATTTACCGCCATGCGTCCTGCATCGTCATGATTTACGGCGCATTGTTCTTGTGCGCGCCGACGTCGTTTCATCGACTATCGATTTCACATACGGGTTCCGGTCGGAATTGTGATAACGATTTTGAAAAAAAAAAAATGGAAATATTGCAACAAGAATTGTTTACGATAATTTTTAGGATGCCATTTTGTTGGCCTCTTTAAAATTTATTTTTATATTCTGTATTTTACGTTTTCAGAAATAATTTTTATCTATTACATTTGTTTTCTTGTCACTTGGGCTATTATTAATTCACTTTTCTCCGGGGGTGGGATAAGCTTTAATTAGCGAAGGGTTCAGAAATTAGATGAAAGAATTCTTCAGAGAGGTTGCCGTCACTAATGTATCTTGGATGGGATTCCATGGAGCGGGAATGAAAGTGAGACCTCGGAGTGACAATTTCAGGAGCGATTAGGCGTCACGGCCTGAGTTATGTGCGTACTAAACGGAGTACCGCGCCCCATTGAGTCTGAACGCACTTTCGTAAAAATAGAACGAATTTATATGTGTGTGTATATATGTATATGTTTACCGTGCTGAGATTCTGCGTAGCATCGTCGTTGTTCACGAGCTTTAAATTTGTACAGTTTCCACAGGGACGATGCAAAATTCAATACTTTCAGCCATTTTGAAAGTCGATCGCACCAGGAGAGCATATTTATGGTGAATTTTATTATCGAAAAAAAAATTTTTAAATATAATAGCTCTCAAGCATATTAGCCTGACGTTTCTCCTCGACCATTAGATACTTTCGAGCTATACGGATACTCGATATCAAGGATTTAAGTATATACGTAAAATTTGATATTTTCAAAATACATTTTATCCTTGTTCATTTCCGTTTATTTTATGTGTTTTCATGCGTGACTTCTTACGGTTCTGATTTCCCTATAACTCAATATGACTAAGTATTTGTGGTTTAAAAAAAAAAAAATTTATTTTCGTAAAACATGGAGTTTTTTTTAATTTTTGTTTTTTCCATAAAACATGAGTTTATCGATTTTTCCAGCTATAGGCGATATATGCAGTCTGGTATTGCATGAAACTGCGTGAGACCTTATACCGGGTGGTCCATGACACGTGTGACATGCGTGAACTAACGGGAGACACGCGTATTTACCATGGTGTCAGTTGGACAATTTCTTTGACTAAACGATACGGTTTTATTATACGTATGTAATATCGTGCAACGACAATACGATACGCACTTTACGCAATTTCAGATATACGCATATAAGTTACTGACGTTACTTGTACGTACAAGGTACCAAGAGACGCTGTTTCTTGTTGCCTTTATTCCCTATGGTATTCGCGGAAGGTTTCCAGCATCGGCATAAACATGTCCAACGATCAGGTTTATGGAACGTTTATGCCTCTGATAAATATAACGTGAAAGGATCGAGACTCCATTTAATAAATCCACGTTAAATTAGGCAACTGCGTGCATTTAATTACGATAGATTAAAACGCACGTCCAACTATTCCTGCCTGAAATTGTCGTGTCCTCCGTGCGAAACTCCATTTTGAATATTACAAAAAAAATTCGAAAATCGAATCAAAAGTTTGAAAAAAAAATTTTTGCTCTTTTAATTTTTTATATCTGACCAAGATTAGGCGATTTAGAAATTTCCTAGGCAACTCTTATCACCACTCGAAAAAAGTCACTAGAAAATTCAGTTACCCTACGTGGTAAATATACTTTATTACTGTTTGATACTTGTGCGCGAAAATGACTTGGTAATGACAGTACACGTAGAGCAATGTAAACCGTTACGTTTCTTCCTGCCTATCTGTGTCTCAGCTGCCCGCCACGTGATGGATTGCACGCTTAGTATTTTACTTTCCTAATTGAAAAGCATCCCCGAGTTATTAATGAGCTCTGGAGGTTCGTCTCTGGTTTCTAGTCCGAGCCGTTTCCGCCACGCAAGTCCCAGCGAGGCCTTGGATCTCGATACGATAAAGATTGAACGGCATGATTTTCAAAGTCCCGCGCCGCCATTACGCCTTACGCAAAAGGAATGGGGATCGATCACACGTACTATGGAAGTTGAAAAAAATGACTCACCCTTTGTTTCAGGACGTACTTACAACGACTTGAATCAGTATCCGGTGTTCCCTTGGGTACTTACCAACTATGAAACCAAGGAACTCGATCTTAGTCTGCCAAGCAATTACAGAGACCTGTCCAAGGTACGGTTGGTCAGCTTGGTTATATTTTATGTGTAAAATCAGGTTCTATAAAGTTTCAAATTATTTTTCTTTTATTTATCTTTCAGCCAATAGGCGCTCTTAATCCGAGTCGAAGGGCGTATTTCGAAGAACGTTTTCAGAGCTGGGAACATGACAGCATTCCGCCATTCCATTATGGGACCCATTACTCCACTGCTGCGTTCGTTTTGAATTGGCTGATTCGCGTGGTGAGTATATATGTATATACATGTGTATGCAGTACAGTTTGTTATAGCTTTCCGAACACTGTCTAACGTGGGAACGTGAAAACTGGTGAAAACCGCAGGACGCTTTCCAAATGACGCTTCGACTATCTTTAGCATCTCGGCTATTATCGTTTAAAACGATGCCAGTGGCACTTCGTAGTTGGTTGGTTTATCTTGAGTTCGGTGACAGTCAACTGGCGCTACATACTTCTCGAGTCTTTTGTTAAGTAGCCGCGCCATTTACAGCCCGTAAATTTCAACGATACAGTTTACAGGCGCGTTTACACTAATTCGGGGGCGTTTCGACGCTCCCGACGCACGACACTTTTATATATATACATATCCGTCTCGTGACGCTTCCGTCGTAGCCTTAAAATTTTCGTCGAAGTAAATTGAAAACGCACCGCTTGACTTACCCGACGGATACGATTCGTCAAATTGGGGGCCTTTCGAGCCTTTTAAAAGGGCCTGAAGTGACTCCCGGTAATGGCTACTACGTATGTATAAATGATTACGGAACTTGGAAAACGTAAATAACCCAAAAGGGACTCAGAGGAACGTTAAGAGGCTGACGTTTCGGGTGGCAGACTCTGACGTCAAGATGGCAGCACGGGTGGCCACTTGCGAACATTCGTCAGTCTGTCTGCTATGGACGCTCGACTGACTGGCGATGAAAGCGCTTTGTGACCCGAGGAACGCGGACAAAGTGTATACTACAAAATGTCGCTAAGTGGGCCACTTGAAGATGCGTCGTCCTTTATGGCGCTTTTGTGGTTATGGTTCAAGTACCGAACCGTAAAGGCCTATTCGTACCGACCGATACGTGAATGAAGATCGTCTCTTACGGAGACTATTTTTCTGTAAATTTATATTGGCGTCTTTTTTAGACACTGAAAATCGTTCGATCGACTCTTTATTGCAGGAACCTATGACCACGATGTTCCTGGCGCTTCAGGGTGGCAAGTTCGATCATCCAAACAGACTCTTTTCCTCCTTGGCACTTTCCTGGAAGAATTGTCAGCGCGACACTTCGGACGTGAAGGTTTGTCACGCTAATAATAAGTATGGAACAGGGTCAAAAGGGATTTATATAGCACGCGGTGCATCCACTTAGTTCTGACTCTGGAACAAATAGTGTACTCCTGTGGTGAGAATTTATAGCTGGCCTACTGGAATATATCGTTCTGTCGTCGACAGGAACTCATCCCGGAATTCTTCTTCCTACCGGAAATGCTAGTGAACACCAACCGCTACCGCTTAGGTAGGCAAGAAGATGGCAGCGCCGTAGGTGACGTAGAGCTGCCACCGTGGGCATCGTCTCCTGAAGAATTTATACGGATCAATCGAATGGTAAAAAAGGAATTATTAATTAAAATTCAAATCCGAAATCTAATTTGTTACGATCTTATTTAATTAAAAAAAAAATAATCTCCATTACAGGCTCTCGAGTCTGAGTTTGTCTCCTGTCAGTTACATCAATGGATCGACCTGATCTTCGGTTATAAACAAAGAGGTAAATTTTGGTCTTCACTTATAAAATTTGGCTAACGATACTTTACGACAGGAAGTAGATTAACATTGAACTTGCGGATAATAGAACCCGTCGCAGCACAATGTTGGTGAGTCGTGGCTGGCTGGTGTCGGTACACATAAGTCAGATTGCATTAAATTCTCACTGATGGTAATTGACGATGGCGCCTCTATATCCGGCGCTTCTACGAAGATGCAGCTCGCACGAGGGATAGAAGGACTCGTGCGCGTATGGAAGGAATTAGTTTTTAGTTAGCTTCCTTTCGACCCGAGTCCCGACCAATTAGGCACGTGTGCGAAGGCGCGACAATGCGTCTCGTGCGTAATACGTAACACGTTTACAGTGCTGCTACGGGAATAGCGTGGAAATGATATCGGAAGAAAATTCATCCGAAAAATTTGAGACTATAATTATGAACAGGAATTATGCGAATTTAGAAATTAAAAACATTATTTTTTATCCCCCTTCGTATCGCAGGGCCGGAAGCTGTACGAGCTACGAATGTCTTCTATTATCTCACTTACGAAGGAAGCGTAGAATTGGATTCGATTACGGATCCTGTGATGAGGGAAGCAATTGAAAATCAAATACGCAATTTCGGACAGACGCCTTCGCAGCTTCTGATGGAGCCTCATCCTCCAAGAAGCTCGGCAATGCATCTGGTAAAGTTTAATGAGAAGAATATATCTCAATTAAATGTCTTGTGTGTAATTTAATGATAAAATGTAATTTTTAATTTTACATTTTTTTATACAGTCTCCAATGATGTTCTCAAGCATTCCCGATGACGTGTGCATGACGATTAAGTTCCCATCGAATTCACCAATTTGTCATATTTCGGCTAATACTTATCCCCAGCTGCCATTGCCTTCGGTCGTCACTGTGACAACTGGTCAGCAATTTGCTGTTAATCGATGGAATACCAATTATGCGGGTAAGCTTTTAATAGAATAATAGTGACTTTTCTAATTATAATATTCATACAATTAATTCTTGCTGTCATTAACATTTTAGCATCAGTACAATCGCCCAGCTATGCAGACACACCTCAGACACAGTCTGTCAATCAGCCACTGTCAATGGATCCAGTACTATGTAAGCATCTCGACGTAATCTCTATATCAATGACAGTTTTGCATATTTAATTTATATCTCTTATCAATAAAATTTTTTGTGGTAGCTCAAACAGCCAACAGCTCGAATCCAACACTGCGCAGACATTTAGGTGACAATTTCAGTCAGAAATTGAAAATTCGCAGCAACTGTTTTGTCACTACAGTGGACAGTCGTTTCCTGGTAGCTTGCGGATTCTGGGACAACAGTTTCCGGGTGTTCTCAACGGAAACAGGTGAACCTTTAGAAATATTCCCTTTTTTTGAGAAACAAGGTAAAGATAATACAGGAACAGGTATAAGGGGACAATTGTTTTTTTAAATAATTAATGTACAATATATCTTTGGAAGCACAGTATGTGGTAGTAGGTGACTTGAAGTCTCTGGTGCCATCGTATATTTCGTGCCGGAAATATCCTGAAAATTTATGAGGCGCCAGTAATAATGCCACATATGTAAATTACATGGGTATAGAAATCTAAAAAAATACGTTTGTTCTACAGCGTTGTATTTCTTTTCAACTAACTTATGGCACGTAATGTGGATTTAAACCATTGAATTATTCTTACATATTTTATTTTATATTTCTCCAAAAAATTTGTTTCCGTTGGTAGAGAACAATCAATTTTAAAAAAGAGAAACTGTTAGAAATTCCCAATCTAATCCTACTTCCGTTTTTATTTTTTTTTATATAATAATAATTAAACTCTTCTTAAATCTCACAGCAAAAATAGTACAGATCGTCTTTGGCCACTACGGAGTTGTAACGTGCTTGTCACGAAGCGAATGCAATATCACTTCCGATTGCTATATCGCTTCCGGAAGTGCGGATTGCACAGTCCTACTGTGGCACTGGAACGCGAGGACCCAGACAATCGTCGGTGAGGGTGAAGCACCAGCACCTCGTGCGACTCTTACAGGTCACGAGCAACCAGTTACCACAGTTGTCATTTCCGCTGAACTTGGTCTGGTCGTTTCCGGTTCTTACTGTACGTGATTACTGTTATACCCCATTTTAACCTAAAACTTTTTCTATACATAAAAATCGAAGTTTCATTGACAATTCATTGATCTTAGACGGTCCAGTTTTGGTCCACACGACTTTCGGTGACTTGCTGAGATCTCTCGAAGCACCCAATGGGTTCTCATCGCCGGAAAATATTGCCATGTCCCGAGAAGGCGTGATCGTAGTTAATTACGAACGCGGTCACGTCGCTGCATTTACTATAAATGGAAAACGCCTACGTCACGAGTCTCACAATGATAATCTTCAAGTGAGTTTGCCATTTGAAATTAACCTGGAAATAATAGATTTTTTCTAATTGCGATAATAATTTTTATTCCTCTCTTCTACAGTGCTTACTGTTGAGCAGAGACGGCGAGTACTTGATGACAGGCGGAGACAAAGGAATAGTCGAGGTCTGGCGAACATTCAATTTGGCCTTGCTCTATGCATTCCCTGCGTGTGAGAGCAGCGTGCGCTCTCTGGCGTTATCTCACGATCAAAAGTAAGTAAACGCATTCCTGACTGATCTGATTATCAAGAATGCATTATTTTTTGCTACATATCGAAACTGTCGGTAAAGTCATTTTCCCTGTTACGCCGTGCACATTAGGTTCATGATAACCGAATCGTTTGGCGTTCGGTATTTCAGGTTTCTCCTTGCTGGATTGGCCAATGGTTCCATGGTAATATTCCATATTGACTTTAATCGATGGCATCATGAATTTCAACAGCGCTATTGAAGCTACGACTATCGTCTCGTCCGGTAATGCATGAGAATCATCAGGCACTCCAGGATCATCGCCTCGAGATTCGCGTGAAGGAACAATAAACTGAACCGGTACATCCTGGAAGAGCCTCAAGAGAATACAGTACTTCCCCAAAGGAAAACTGATGAATTACCCATACGAGATCGTTATATAATAAAAGAAATAAAATATTCGTGTGACCGATCGTTGCCGAAGATCTCGTACCGATTGTATCGACGGTCGGTAATGTCGGTCCCAATAGACCGTCGCCGTTACGTGTTAATTAGGATCAATTTTATGGGCATTTATGGTACTCAATTACTAAATAATTGTCAGAGTCGTGTCGAGGTTTACCGAAAATTCGAAATGAGAGTGTGTACGTGTGACTGTGTGCGTGAATTATTATTTTGCAAGGGCAAACGAAAAACTATAAAATTCACGTTCCTCGAGGACGTGAATTTTGCACAGTACTTAAATTAGGCAGAACCTAACAAAAAACTGGTGCGAGTATATTATTCGGCCATGATCTCCCGATACTGGTATTACAATAGATTACGAGTCACGCTCGTACAACGATAAGTCATCATTTGGCGACTGTCATAATAATAATAATATTAATAATAATAATAATAATAATAACAATAATAATAGTAATACAAATAATAATAATAATAATAATGTGTCCGGTCGTATTTGCTTGTTGCGTGCCGACGCAATGCGCTTTGAAATTCATAAGCAAATTGCTAAGAGATAAAACGAGCGCCGGACTCACTGGGATTTGGTGTCTTCGAATTTTTTCTGAGAAGTAAGCAAACTGAAGAGAAAGAATAAAAATGAAGATAAAAATAATAACAGTATCGTTAGTAGCGAGTACAGGCTTAAATATGTAACAAGTAAACACAACGCTAGTCAATTATGGAGACTTGGATCTATCTACGTTGCGAATTTTAAAAGGCTTGCAATTACATAAGAAGAATAAGATGACGATAAAGATCGATGCACAGGGAAAAATAGAGGTATCAACGAGAATTGAGACACACGAGGGATGCTGGGATAGAGATGCGATACGGCCAGGAGGAGGAAGATAAAAAATTGGAAGAAAATCGATAATCGTAAAGGAAAGAGAGAAAAGAGAGAAAAGAGAAAAAAGTCGCAAAGAGATGCCAAACTGTGCGTAACTTATTTTTATTCATCGACGAACGTGGGTTTGGCGAATATTTGTGTTAGCGTGTTCTGTGTAAATACGATAATCTTCTATGTTGTATAATATTACATACATTAAAAATTACCTTCGTGAATATAATCGTGCGTTTACCGTATTGCACTAATTCTGCGCCGACTAATTACTATGTATACATACTATATTATTATATATATATGTATTTACCGCTCGTTACAATTTCTCACTATGAACACTAATTGTAGGCTTCAGTTTTGATTACGGCCGGTTACGTCATTATGTCACCGGCACTTTTCACGCGACTTTGTAAAATTCTCTGATACACCCGTCACTGAGTCCCCGCAGCCCTTAAACTTCGCGTCCTTTAAAAAGATCCTAATTTCATCAAAGCCGTCCAGCTTAACTTTGTGAGGATATTTCTTAATATTTTCGCATGCGAGATATAATAATCGGATTGAAAAAGAGGAAAGAAAAAAAAATGAAAAAAATGTTAGCGAGGGATATACGCCCGTGTGAGAGTGATGGAGAAATTGGGAAAAAGAGTGAGAGAGAGAAAGAGTGAGAAAAAAAGTAAATCTTAGCGTAATGAAAGAAAGAATTGAATAAACCAATTAGGATGGCAGCGTGAATTTAATCGTTGATCCTCTGTGAGTCTGTAGAAAAATATTCAGTGGGGTTGCAAATGACGCAAGAGTGTAGTGGCGAGTAAATGTGCAATAATGAATGAAAAAGATTTTTTTATTGCAGCCAAAATTTAATACGAATACATAATTCGATCGATAAAGTTTCGTTATACGATCAAAACGTATGTAAAGAAATTGATCCAATTTTTTTTTGTTACGTATTAATATCATTCGTACTTTTGCTAAATTTTAAATCAATTATATCTCAAGTATCAATAACTCCGTAGAAATTATTCACAGGAATTTTTAATCTACGTGCTGAGTTTTTCTAAAAAAAAAAAATTTATTTCACGTGAATCGGACGAATTAAAGTGGCCACGTGTTAGAACGAAAGAATGAAAAGGAATGAACGAATGTGCGATTAAGACGTGTACGAGTAATTAGAATAGGTGAAAAAAGATATTAAAACAAAAATTGGAAAAACTTAGAGCCATAAGCACGTGTCAATGATGCGTTACAGGTAGCGCTAGTTTGTGTATTGTGTAAAACGCTGCTAGCTCCGCGTTGAGTAAATTTGTAACTACTGGGTTAATCGATTTTCCACAAAGATCATAAACGAAAATTAGATATTCGTATTGAGACTCGCGCGGCTGCATTCCAGGAATCAAATTGCATGAATGAAGTTACGCGAAAATTTAAAAAAAAAGTCATACCTGTAATCATTAATTGACCGTTCTTCACTCTTGCGCGCACAAGATTGGTGCACCTAGTCAAGGATCTGCGAATCGTGTTAAAAAAAAAAAAAAACATATTCGCAGTTTAACACTGCTGCGGACATAGTTACATAAATACACCGTCATTACGTATAGGGTGACTGTATGGAGCCATCATTTTCAAATTTGAGCTTGCGAATCACGATCTAACTCAATTATTGTGCACCGCTATTCGAATTAAATAATGTTTTTTTTTTTGGCGCATGTTATTTAGCTATTTATATGCGTAACATAGAAAATTGTGCAGTGTGGATTATGTAAGAGGCTATCGATACTAAGGGCGCATGCGTAATGTGACCATTGATGATGTCCGATGTCCATACGATGAAAAAAAAGTTTCTGGTAAAAAAAAGCCAAAAAAAATAAAATCGAGTGAAAGTATAAAAGAGAGTGAAGAATGTGAAAAAGATATCAGAGGAGATAACTTTAAAAAAAAGGGGATAAATGCGCAAATGAAAATTTGCAAAAAAGAATGTGTGAGAACGGTGCCTGTTACTTCCACAGAAATTTTTTTTTTGCAAATGTAAAGTTGTCTCATTAATATGTGTAATGTGTGTACTTACCGTGTACTTGCTGTACAGATGCGCCGTACCGTTATCTTATTTTCGCAACAATGATTAAAGAAAAAAGTGTTAACGATAAGGAGACGAGATAAGGAAGAAAATGACCAGAATGACAAAAGAAAACGAAATTTTTGAGAAAAAGCTATTCAATCAGGTGATTCTTCGCGGAGGCGGATGACGGTGATACGGGCTTTGTTGAAAATGAAAAATACTTAGAAAAAAAATTGAAGGGCAAAGTTGAACGTATTACGTCATCCGCGAAACGTAATCGGAATCGCGTGCGCGCATGCGCACTACTTTGAATTGGCGCCAAGCAGCGAATGCGTGGCAGAGTTTTTATATTTGTTTATAGATGTGAATGCTGCGTTTTCAAGCAAGTTGTTAGTGAATTCCCTCCATATTGCTAAAAAGAAAAGAAGTTAAATCAATTTCTGTCCGAACTTTAAAACTTCAGTATAAAGTAATGCTACTATTTTAAATAACGCTAAGTACAACGCTACGAGAGTTTGCCTATATTATTACTACAATTTAATTATAATATACACAATACAATTACGAAAACCATAGATTTGTATATTCGATGAGTAAGCACATTAATGTTTACGTGTGAAGTAACTTTACTTACCCGCAATTACAATAAACGCGAAAAATAAACTGTGTAAAGTTTCATCCGATTTGTTAAAACACGAATGAAAATCTGCCCATTGTGAGTAACGCCTAGGTTTACACTAACGGATACATCTAATGTTTATAAGCGTATAAAATTATGGGAAAATAAAATACACGGAAATAAAGTGCTAAAAATAATATTACTCTACACTTAAGCGCTTACTTGATATAATAAATAGACTCGTCTGATTTTTGGGGCAGGGAAGCTGGTTTATTCGATTACATAAATAAAAGTGACACTGGAACTGATTGTAAATTTCGAAGCAGGGAGCGACAAAAACCTAACCTAACCTAACCGAACATAAATCCGAATACTGACGTCATTATTCAATCCCTTTAAAATTATGAATCAAGATAAGCTTATGAAAATCAAACGAAGAAGACATCACGGAAATTACTGAATATTCTTTAAAATATTATCTATCGCTCGTGCGTACTGGTCATTGGGTTTTATGTCATTGTATGTTATTAAAACGGACTGCAAATACGTATGAATCTCTCGTGAAGATTCCGTTTGCAAGAAAAGCTGAAACTGAGAAAACTTTTTGAAAACAAAAAATTACGTAAATAATGCCGAGCAACTGAAATTCAAAATGGCCTAATTTTAAATTAACAAGAAGCGCGATGGACCTTTTCACGTGAAATTACTTTGCGAATGCAATTTGCATGTCGATGCATCGTGGGGTTTTTAAATCCGTAGAGTTATGGCGATTTTGTTGGAAAGTATTCACGAGAGATTGCCACAGATGGCAGTGATGGACCGGTGTGTAAAGCAGGTTTCCAAATGATCAATAATTAACGTTCCCGTCACTTTTATCGAAGTACTACTAGGTAGAAGTACTTAAGTCGTTGCTATTTAACAACATAAGCTCTATTGCTTATTTTATACTTAGAATTATCGTAAAAATTTTGAATAGGCATAACGTAATGGGAAAATTGTATCCTAGGATAAGGGTAGATTAATAATGTAAAAATAAGTAGTAAAATAAATGAAAAGTACATTTGAATTTCAAGTTAATTGCAATCATTAAAAATCTCCTGACGAATTCTATATGATTATCAATAAAGATACAAATTGCAATAAAAGTTATCGTTTATATGCAACTATTTGAAAAATAGACAAACAAAAAATTTGTCAATCTTTGTACAGACAATTCAATTAATTTCAATTGGCGTATTGCAATAAACGATAACAATTTTGATATTAGGATTTATTTGCAGTGATGTCAAAATAATTCAACCACATATTCCATTACCATGTTATGTAATATTGATTTATTTTCCTTCACAATCACAATGGGACATTGTATGCCCAAATACAGAATAGATGTTTATTTATTAGAAAAGTATATATTATCGATACTGAGACTTCCGCAGTTCAATCCATTAGTTACTTGCTATTGTTATATTTTTTTAATTGGAGCAGGCCTTCGGCATGGTGAGCATTGAAACTTAATGTATATCATACTCATCGAATAGCCACCATTTTTTAAATCTATCTATCCATCGAGCATTATTGATATGTGAAAGTCTTATGTATATTGTACTCATGTAACATACTGGCCATACACTTAGAATATAATGTATCGGACTAACTCTAATGGACTATTATGTACCTTCAATTACTTTTTTTTATACTTCAATTTTATCTATACAATTTCTATGCGAATGCTAAATTGCTACAGGCTTCTTCCTACTCCATTACTGTTTATGTGAATTCTATTCCATACACTCCAATTTATTTTCAAGTAGTAATTTTCAATTTTTTTTTTTCTCACAAATGCACAGTGATTGAGATATCAGTTTTTGCTTGGACAATAAAGTTAAGTGAAGTTCTTCCAAAGTTTTACTTTTTCATGAGACAGTCAAAAAAAAGTCATCAATCAAAATAACGGGAATGTCACTTGTATATATTATTACATCTACCGCAATTGCGCAATTGAAAAATAATTATTATCATCACTAACTTAATTAGCATTATCGCACGTACGTCCAATACATGATACTCTATGCGAACAGCAATATTTTTCGCCTATGCTAGCTGAGAACTTGTAATACATATCCAGTTTTCATAATTATTAAAATGACGTCACTTTTCAAAATGTGTTACTTATAATTATATAAAATGAGTTTGAACGATTTTATTCTGAAAAGAATTTTAATATACGAAATTGAAAAGTCTCGATAAAGTAATTTGCGAAATTTCTTTTTCCTTTCAAGTTTCATCATATTTTACAGCCCGGAAACTTATACTCATCAGCTAACATAAAGTTGCTCGGATACCTCATATTATATTTTATACTTGTGGATAATTTAATAATATAACTAATTAATCACGCCGAGCCGATTCCTGCTCCAATTATGAAGCAAGTAAAAAATGTTACAACGAAGTTACGACTTTTTGACTTTACTAATTTCAAGTAGTTATTTGTCTCTACATCGAACTACTTGGGACAGCTTATCGTCAGCCTGAAGGACAGTCGATCAAAGTCTTACACGAATAATTAAGGTTGCTTTTCATCAAGTAACATCGCCAACAAACAATTACGCATTGGTTGAAGCTCGTTTCGTTACGACTTCAGGATTTAATAATGAAATGCAACCGCACTGATTGCAAAGTAATTTCAAGTGTGAAATTACCATATGTATTAATGCAGATTGAAATTCATTAATTCACTGTTCAAATTCGTATTATCCACGCCCTAAACGCACGATAGGACAACGTGTAATTTTTATAGAGATACTTTTTTTTTTCAAATTATCAAATACGCACACATTTTATAATTTAAATAGCTCATAGATTATTACGTGAATTCGAATTTAGGATATTTTACACAAATATTTTCAAAATTTAACAGAATTAAGGAATTTTACGCCAACCGTCAACACTATTTGGATGTTTCTTTTCGGACACAGAAATCATGTTTTTAATCATCGTTGTCCAATCTTATTCTTGTACGTATCTTAGATTCGAAAATCCTTTTGATTCGAATATGTATTTTTTCCCATCTTTTTCGCATTCGTCTCCCTCTCGAACAACTTCGTAGATTACATTGCTAGTATAGATATTCTGTACATATAACTTGCTTGTTAGGTTTTTCTCTATTCATTTTTTTTTCATCCACTAGATCACTTATAATATCGTACATTATTATCAACTTCCTTTAGATCGAATTTTTGAGTTTACCGTATATATAGGGAGAGAATTTTTCGTTAATTTTTTCTGTTAAATTCACGATAAAATTTACCGTAGAAATCAGTAATCGTGGAACGTCGTTAACATTTCATTACTTATTGCTTATAATTATAACACACGATATTTTGAGTGGCTACAAGTAAATTTTACAGTGAACACGTTAAATATTGTTATTTGCAATTTTTATTGCGTTTCATGATAAAATTTACCTGAATCAATGTAAAATTTTATATCTTCTTACAACTAAAAAAATCTAATTTAAATAATCAAAAACTGAAGAAGTGATAACGTATAATGTTATTATATTTAGGAACATTGCATCAGCTGAAGTTAGCATACATCCGATCTTTACGGTGGAACCATATTCAGACTGTTCAACAAACCTAAATTATTATACTTTTCGAATACTTATTTATAATTCTCTGCACGTATATGAGAGAATAACTAAAATAAATAAATATGAATTAAACAACAATTTATTAAATTAATATTACTTCCTAATGACATATTGGCTACCATTCCTTACACGTACTGAATGTGTAACAACTCAGCCATACATTTGTAAAACATATAAAAAGTCACAATGTTTTTCGTGGTTGACTTCAAAGGTATAAAAAGTAATTCATTCCACGGTAAAATTGGATGTAGCGCACGAGATAATTCGGCTGCTTTATGGCCAGTTTCTTCACTTTCGGATAAAATTTATCCTGCGGATAAATCCCCAGCTAACCAATCATTTTCATGTTTTAGGAGTTTATCCGCAGGATAAATTTTATCCGAAGGTGAAGAAATTAGCCATTAGTCGACTTTAAATTCAACAAGGTAAGAGCTATAGTTTTACACCTACATTTTCAAGTTTCGAAATTTTTACCGTATACTTCAGTAAAAGCTGACGTGTCATGCTTACTTTTTAGTATATTTTTGCAAATTGCTCTTAATAATATATAGGGTAATATGTTATGAAATACCACGATGTCCGGTGATTACCGTGATTTTAACAGAAATTTTTAATGAAAAATTCTCTCCGTTTAGGTGTACAAAGCAGCAACGATCGCACAATGTCGAAATCACACTGTATAACGTTATGCGTTTAATATTCCGTATATTATATCACAAAGAGAGCCATCTTCTTTTTTTTTTTTCTTTTTCTTTCAGGACTTGATAACATTTATCTCGTGAATACAATATTTGCATAGAAGTTGGACTCCAGATAGCAAGCGTGAAACAGTTAACGCCAAATCGTCTATTGCGTCATTCTTAATCATATATGTGGAAAAAAAAACTCATCTTCATAAACACTACCGACATCTTCAACAAAGATTTTTCGTCATTTATTGTCCTCTCGATTCTGGTACGACTCGTATGCTTCCAAACATAGGTATATATTCTATACAGTCGTAGATAATAAATTTTTTAAATAATTAATTCATCAAAATTTTCCCACGAAATATTTTTTAATTGACCGATGAATCTTTTTATTTCCTGTACAGAGCGTCGCGCTAGTTTCTATAGATTTAGAAAATTTGTGAAAATTATTTCTGATGTACTTTCTGTATTTATTTCTCTGTTGAAACTTTCATAAAAACTGATGAATTCCATCGATTATAATTTTATTTATAATTTTAATAACACACTGAACAAAATTCACATCGAAATTCACACCCAGTATTGTGTACCGTTAGTCTACATTGTAATACAGCTGGCTAATCTACGTCTTTGAATCGATAAAATAAAAAGAAAAATTTATACTACGTACGAGGGAACCTTTTTTCATACGTATTCGCAATCGACCAGAGTACATATACCTGTAACGGTTAAAACGCTTTCATGGATATTCGCCGCCTATCGCACTGATGGCATATCTATGATCTACATTCAGTACACGTTCTTTCGTTAATTATCCAAAATACTCAAAGTTACTTTTTCGCCATTTTTATTAGTTTATCCAATATAGATATTAAGGCTCTTCGACAGTTTTAAGAGTAATATTCCAAAATCTAATATACTCGATCACTTGATATAATCATTCCCGATCTCAGTGTTAACGATAAATTAAAACCCGAAGGAAAAGTAATTCACTACAGTTGATCCCTGTAATATTCAAAGCCTGCGAAAAAAAAACCTAGTCAAACATTTCCTTTCGAAATTTCATTCTCACCCACAGTACAGTGGCAAAACGTAGAAGACATTCCGAATAACCACATAACGATCCAGTGCCGGCGTCTCTCGTTAACCGTTCTACGCTTGTCGACGAGTTTCCAAAAGCGCAGATCCATGTAAAATCTGTCGATCTTCAAGACGTAGGTTGTACTTAAGTCAGTCAAGCAGTGTGCATAAAGTGACAGAAGGGGACGTACGCCTAGTCAACGTCCAATAGAATTCGCGAGCTTCTGCATTCTCTGCACCGGGTGTATTGCCTTCATCTAAATTTAAAGATATCGTGGATAACTTTCATTCTCAGGCATTAAAAAAAGAGAAAGTAAAGAAAAATTTAAATAAAAAAAGACCTAATATATCCATTGTCCTCGATTCTTTAGAATATTTATTTCCCCAGGCTATCATCAGCTAATGTCATAATTTATAGGTAAATATCGATCGCGTCGTCGCATCGTTGAACAATCGAATTTCCACAATTACCTTGACCGATGAAAAATATTCAAGAGAACGGTAACTCACCTGCTATTCAAGCAGCTGAGGCTCACTGGAAGTGGTTCCGAGGTGACCGCTGGAATGTGGCCAGCAACGGTCTCCATAAGTGGATACCACTGAGCCACTGGTTTCCTTGGATTGTCCAGCATTTCCAGCCAGTGATCTCGACCGATACCAATAAAACTGGAGCCTATCGCGGTGCAGCCCATGAGCTCGTTCGATCCGATTCTGAAGAGAAGGTTGGTGTGAATACAAGGTGCAGAATTAAAAGACGTGAAAGCGATTTTAACTAGATCGGCCAGGACGTGAAATGCGAAACGAGCTACGTGAGGCATTCAGGATAAGAAAGGCTCGGCCAATTTTTTTCTTCTTCTTTTAACCTTAAGAAATACCTTATAATATACACTGTGTAATGAAATGGAATAATAGCGTTGTTTTACACTGGTACCTGTCATAGTCAATCACTTTCACTATGAGGCTGACTTCCTCGACGTTGTCAGCGGGAACGTCGAACACCAGTGCTTCGTTGTAGACGGGGCACAATGTATTTTTCTTGACGGTCGTTTTCTTCTTTTTTATTCGTTTACCTTGGCAGAGCAGGTAGACTTTCACGTAAGGATCTGTAGGATTGTAGATTAACGTTATCAACGGAACTGTCGGTAGCTGTCGGACGAAAATGTTACTGTATGGTAAATAAACGGGGATATTTAGGGGGATTAATTAAAGCTTCACACCGGTTAACGACAGACTAACGGATAGTTTAAGCTTGCATGACGTGTGAAACCGTCTTCTGTTATAAGGTAATTGAATTAGGGGGATTTACTCTTTGGTTCTTACTGTAACTATAGTAGACCTTATGGTATTTAGGGATGTCAATTAATGTGAAATTTCAAAGATCTCGTCAACAACGCGCAGCCCGATTATGCAATTATAATGAAATTAAATATTACCAGAAGAGCCTGTTATATCCATAGCTTTAAGATTTCTCGCCTTAATCACTGTTAACGTTAGACGGCCTGCTGTTGGTAAATAGCAAAGGGATAGCATCAATTCACCTAAATCCACCTTTTCCTGAAATAAATATTTGAAATTTTCAGTATGAAAAATTGAATGATTTATATGAAATAATATAATTCCCATTTTCTATTTTTCTGATAACTTCTCACCTGTAACGCGCAGAGGATATCCATTGTGTATTCAATTTCTTGCTCCAGATCGGTACAATCCAGCAGTCCTTTTAAAACCACCTGACCAATCAGATCGTGGCGAGAAAATCGATCAAAATCGTAAACCGAAAATTGTAGGTAACGTTCGCGTAAATCGTCATACGGTACACTGAAATTTATAAAGAAAAAATATAATATTATGGATCATATGACTAAAATGGTATTATTACTTTTATAAATAATCCTTATACTTATCAGCATTAATTTGCATAAGATAAAATTTATTTATATTAACCTGAAGATAAAAGTCTCGTTAAAAATTGGATTCAAATTCTTGCGATGCACTTTCGTTTGAAATTTCTTCTTTCTGTCGGGCAACAGATAAACCTTAACGTAAGGATCGCTGCTACCAGTCACATCCTTTATGGGCAATTCACGAGCTTCTAGTACCTGTTAACAAATCAATAATTTGCAAATGCCGATTATGACAGCTGTCTATAAATTACATTTTGCAGAATCCATTTTGTGCATACTAGAGTCCTTGTATCAAATATTCATTAGAATATTTATATTAGCCTCGTTGAACGGTTCATAGGATTTACGGGTATGAATACTAATTTATGGTGCACCTAACGAATTCAGTTTTGCAAAACAAAATGGCCAATTTTTCCGAAAGTTGACTTCCGGTAAATTTTGACAGAGAAATCATAATATTACCAGTAAAGTATACATGTTTTCGGAAAATGTATAATTTTGGTAAAAACCTATTTATTCATTGTTAATAAAATTTCGAAAAAATAATCAAAGGAAATGACGGTAATAAAATTTCACATAAGTACCGATGTATTTTTTCCTTACTTTAGAATAAAAAATTTTTAAACATTCAAAAGTCACCAATTCTTCAGCGGATTAAGACAGTTACCAAAAAGAGACCAATTTAAACCTACAAAATTTCAGTCAAAACAAATTCGCTAGTGATATGGTAATATGAATATCCCATCCCATCTCAACACGCAATCAAATAATAACCCGTTAACTTTTCAACCGACAACGTTATCCTTTGCCGATAATAATCGGAATCAAATAATCAATACATATTGCTATTCAAATCCCATGTACACAGTTAGGTATCTATAATGGTTATTAATATGTAACAGATGTTGCCATTGAACTGCTTCCCATTGTTACCTAACATAATACATAATACATAATGCACGTGTCACGTTACATTGCAACAACAAAGTACGTCGTTGGATATAACATCCAATAATTATTCCATTGAAAATTGTACCTGAAAATTATTCAAAATAATAGTTTTCGATATAACAGAAAATCACAAGATGCTGCAGTCACAAGATAAAGTACTCTCGCTCGAAGGTAATAACAGTCTTGCATTTAAAATCCAATTGGACAATTGCAGATTGACTTGACTTATCGCGAAATAAAGTAGAAAACTGAAAGACTTTGTCAGCCGTATAACAACCGTATTACACGTCTCGTTAAATTGTGTATTTGGTCACAGTTCACGAATGGCTTAAGCTCCATAGAAACGAAGGGTGAAAGTACGCCAAACCCCTTTTACACGGTACCCGTAAATTACCTCTAGCAAAGCGCACAATCCCGTTTGAGCCCCACGAAATAATAAAGGTCGATCGTGACTAAGATTTGAATTTTGGAATCTGTACGGAGGACATTTGTATAATAACATATAATATATTCCCTTGAATAGAGCTATGAACTATATCGGTACAGGTTGTGATTATAGCATATACTATACAGCGACATAGATGAATATGCTCATACAATTTCATATTGCATTTGACGTGCATCTCAAACGGTATAGCTTTAAAGCCGCCATTGAGGCTAGTTCGCAAATATCGGTTGCAGTTAACTGAACCATTCGAAACTGTCATAAAACGAGAACGACGTGTTTAATCAAAGTTCATCACGTGTAAAGTTAATTGATAACCGACGTGCGTTATACCATAGAGAAAGTTGCTTTTATAATTGATGAATATTTTGTTAAGCAATGATAAGCTAAATATACTTTATATGTATACAGCTGTGTCATAATCGATACTAAAAGTTTAAAGCTGTATATTCAATTTTATCGTTTAAGTATTTATACAGTATGGAGGAATATAGGAGTAATAATAGTAATAGTAACAATAATTGAGATGATGACTTTTACGTGCTGAACTTACTTTAACAACGAGGCCCTCGATCTCCTTATCGTAACGAAGCGCGAAGTGTAACTTTCCAGCATATTCCATTTCTACGGTACTTGAACTCTCAGTGCTTCCCTGTCGCACAAGATCTTTTTTGTACAGTTCCGGCTAAAAGACGTATTCATTATATACATATATATATATATACACACACACATAAGATAATAGTCGTGACAGTTCGGTAACCTATTACGAAGTCGTGGAGCAGCCGATATGGCTCTTGTTTGTATGTAGAACTTGCCTGAATTCCCCTTTAAGTTCTACTAAACGAGAACAATTGTATTCATCTTTGCGTACCTTGATAAGACCAAGACTCGAATCGCTACGATTCTCCAAACTGCAGATACTAAACTTGATATTTGGCAAGTCAAGACGATGTGACAGTTGTCGCTGAAAGGTCTGATGTCTCATGGGAACAATCGGTAGCGTCGTCTGCCTTAGCACCTGAGAGCGCGAAATTGAAATTGCAAAGCGTAAACGGATGAATTTAAAAACAGATATATATTTATGAATTTCGTTCAAGTATCTCGCTAAGGACTATTCTCCGAAATACTTTTTCTTACCTTCTTGTTATCTTTCTGCTCTTGCACGTACTCATGAGTAATTGGTTCTGATTGAAGATCCGGCAAGGAATGACTGATACGTATTGCATTCTGCTGTGAGAGGTCACCGTCGGCGTCGTCGTCGTTTTCCTGCCTTCCGACGCCCATGAGCCATTTCCAGGTAGCTGAGCATTGAAAACTCACAGCAGCAAGAAGTACGAGAGCCATTAGTGCTCCGCCAGTTCCTATGAGAAGCTGATAAGGAAAGCTGTCACTCCACTCTTCTGTAATGCGAAACTTTCATTGGAGCTTGTGTGCTTTCATCCTGCCGAACTTAAATCCTATAGACGAATAAAGCTGCCCCATAAGTTATGGACGGTCACCAATCACGTTTGACTTGTGAGAAAAGTTTCAAGTTCGTCCAGCTGCCGCCAGTAGGCGTTAGTGTCGAACGGTTTTCAAGCATACGATTGATCTTCTCTATCATCAATTGTTAACGACTACAGACCACAGTCTCTACGTATGACTTGAAGATGGTTGCTGATTATCGTAATTTATGTTCTATCCCTGACTGGCATGTCTTGATAGCCTCTAATAATTCATAAGTGTTAAGGTACGTTCCCTTTGTTAAACATCCTTGCTATATGAAGGGCTCATTTCAATATCGTTACAATACACTATGATGCGATAATGGATGACCACAAATTGTGGTTTGATTGAATTTCTGTTTATCAGGTAGGAACTAATTAATGTTGATTTTGGAGAAATATAATATTTTAGGGGTCTAGATTGATATTAGTTTCGATACGGAATAACTGTATACTTCGTTAACGTTAAGATCTTAAAATTGATCTTGGAGAGTGTATAATCGCGTCTGTAACGTTTCCCACAACTTCACATTGTTTGCATTTCATTTCGAGTTACGACGCTGACTTTGCAATGGAGGTTATATTTACGTAAGCAGAAATTATACTTGTAGTCGATTTTCTCTGTGCTCCGTTTGAGAGGCACAAGGCTGTGTACGTTTTCTGTCGCAAGGATGTCTTAGTCCCGAGAGCTGATCATTTTCGAGAAAATTCTTCGTCGTATACTAATTCGCAGGACGATGAATTCGCGTAATTTTCGTGCACTTTCTGCAAATTGATTAAGGACTGTTCCGCGTCGTTATGAAAAATGGGGCATTAAATTATTTTTCACGTTATACTCATTGTTAAGTAGGTGTTATAAAGATTCGATATTCAGGGTACGTGCAACGATAATAATAATAAGTTTCTGAATGGTTCACGGTTTATCACCTTAATGGAGGATCTTGTACCAATCATCGAAGACTAATATTCCTCATAAAGAAATGTAGTATTAAAGTTTTATAGATCGACGTTATTTCCAGCTTGCTCATTTCGATTTAAAGTTGCTGCTGCTTTTATTTACATTGAAATTATAGTTATGTGCACTTACTTAATTACAGCCTAGCAACATATAGAGCGGTAGTCCCCGTATTCAACCGTTACTGGTAGATGCAGTGGACCAGTAAGGGCCCAGTCACACTCGTCAAACGTGAAACGTAAATATGTATCACAACGTGAATTCCTCTGGAGTTGTTATACTATTGGTCGACAGTCTGCGTTCCAACGCGCGTTTGACGAGTGTGACTGGGCCCTAAGTCCCCATAACTGACAAGCTTTTCGAACAGGGTTAAACCCTGTGAAGGATGAAATCATCTATTTGTGAACAACTTCGAGTGGGGCGTTTGCTCCAAATAACCCTGTATGTCATTGTTGAGAGAATTGATAAGGCCTTCAAATTTTGGTATCATCATATTATACCCCAAATTCTTTACAATTATCTGACAACTTGTACCGTCTGTTCTCACTAATTCAGTCTGACGATGGTAAAGATCGTAATGTGTGGTATAGGGAAGATCTGTTTCAAAATTAGTTTGCATATGAATATTCGCAGGCTGATGTACGTAATTGCGCAACTAGTTGCGCGACAAGACAATTTCTTGCTTAGTCGAAAACAATATAAACTAAATATCGTCGTTTCATAAGCGAAATTGGCTGTGCCCATCTGCTTTTGTGACGTTACGATTTCTTATGGCTATACGTGATTTCGAACTTTGCGAATACATCATATTAGTGCCGTATGATAACTAGTTGAGAAAGTTTCTTAATTAAGACTTCGTTTCTTATCAGGAACGAACTTTCTTGATAGTTCTCATTGAGATCGTCGCTCTTTTCTTTGATCTCGATAACAAATTACTTCAGTCCTATCCAAAGGTCATTTGATACCTCAAAAATAAAAAAAGACAAGAAGAAATGATAAAAAATAGTAGGTATAAAATTTGTAAAAAAAAAATATACGTCACAAAAATTATTAATAGCGACAGCATTTATATATTTCTCAGGGGAAACAGGGTTTTTCGTATTAACAAAAAGTCTGCCTACGCTCTGGTCCTTCTAAAATTTGCATTTTTAACATTAATTTTAATCACATAATTTTTCTTTTTTTACAAGGCCAACATTTAAATTTAATGTCCACCGGCACGTTCGCAATCGGTTTTATGAATATTAAAATTCTCCTACCTCTTTTCCTTCCGCCTTTCTGTTCATTCGAGGATAGAAATAGAACTCCGACCAATAGTAAAATTAAAAACTTTTTAAATCAAATTTAAATCTATTTTCTGACAGTCAGTTCTAAATTTCTTATTCAATCCACACCCAACATCCTCCACCCATCTGAGTCAAGAGATATCCAGAAGATAGTTTCACGCTAACATCCTGCTCGAATCCTCGTTGACTTTCGGAATAGTTACGCAATCTCGCTAGTGGTATGCAAACGAAGCCAATGGAACGTAGCTGAAGGTAACTTAAGGTAATTCAGCCCACCGCACAACCCATACACAATTACTTTCTTGGTCAGGAATTACTCGAACGTCCTACGTTCGGAGAGAAAGGCGCGATTGCATTCTTAGGTTCGAGCCAAGAAAGAAATCGTAGATACATACATATGCATGTAGCTAAGAAATACGTAGTCACTTTTATCATACATATTAACATGACCAAAGAAACCATATAGGTTTTCTGTGCACGAAATAAACAGAATTCCACTGATACAAGAATCCGGTTTATACCCTTAATTATCCTTGATTAGAATAATTAATTTGTTTAAAAAAATTTATGTTACGCTTGATAAGTACTGTACTAATATTTTTTATCGTGTAATAATAATGACGTAATATGGCTGTAATAAAATTTTTAACAAGCACAAGAAATCCCGGTACCACGTTTACGCCGTCTTATTCCGATATATCCCACAATCTCTATCACTGTATCCCCAGGGATTTCTTCCTTGATAGCGGTAACAGTTTGTGTCTGGTAATCCTGCGCAACTGCCAGGGCGGCTTCCTCGGCCAATTCCGGAGGAGCAGCTGCGACCGCAGCTTCCGCAGCTACGATCATGTCTGTGAAACGTGCCGTCTCTTCAGCCTTTATCAACTTCTCGACGGCTTCAGCAAGCTCATCTTCTTCGTTCATGTTCATTTGCTCCAATACGTCTATGTTACTCATACTGCTCGCCAGAGTCTTTGAGATTGATCCAAGTGGTCGCTGAGTACCTGGTGCGCCAGACTCGGGTGAAGCGGCTTCGTCAGCGCTGGAGCCATCATCAAGTCCTGCGACCCTACAGTCCCAGACCAGACACTTTTTTTTTGACAAGTACAGCTATAGAGCGGCAATAACTTATTATATTTTTTGCTACCGGCTGGTGGAGTAAATTTTGCCTCTTTTTATTTGGGAAATTACGCTTTTTGAATTGGGCACGTCGAACGTCTGAATGTATGATTTAAGGGATTCTACAGGAACTTTTTTCAAATTTGTTTTTTGAGACTTTCTAAATCTTTGGGATTTTTTATCCTGGGAATCAAAATTGAAAAATATTTAAGGTTTGCAATGAAGCAGCAGGGAATCGATAAAAATCTAATTTTCCAAAATTACTTTTATAATGAAAAAAAAAAATACGTTACTCTGAAGAAGAGGAAGTTCCTGCTGACAACTATACTTCATCATAATCTGCTTTTCTAAAAGTTATTGTTGAGTTACGAATGCTGTTTCAACGGTATGAAAGGATTATACGCTCGAGCATAGACTTTATGAATATTCAAAATTTCAAATAATACAAAATCCTCTACAACATACCTACGTTCCTCAAGTTTCGCGTTCACCATTTTGTCGAATCGTTCCAGTATCGATTCGCCACCCTTTTTGCCACGTTTTCTCGATTTCCGGATTCCTCTCTCCGTGTCCCTGACCTTTTCCGGTTGCGTTGGAAACAGAATTATCGACGGTGGTTTACGCGCCATATTCAAGCACAGATTTCCTCTGCCTTTACATAAAATTTTATAACCCTCCTCGGCACCCTTTTTTTCTCATAAGAAGCGAACAAACGAAAGCCATCGAAAATCGAAGTTCTTTTGTCTTCATGTATTACAAAAACGGAATACCAAAATCCCGATTACGTGTTCTCTCTCCCCAGAGGAAAATATACATAAAGCCAAACAGGAAAGAGCAATTTCGTATTCGTTCCAAAATCTTCCAAATTTTACGTCCATTTTTCCAACCAGAATAATACAGAAAATTAGATTTCTCTCCTTCCATTTCCTCCTGCCATCTCTCTGCCTCTCTATTCATTCTCATTATTTCATGACCATGATCTTCAATTTGTATTACGATACCAAACGAGCGCACATCAAAGACAGTTCAATAATGAGCGCTGCCGCGCACTCATCATCGCGTATTACACGAAGGAGATCAATGACACCACAGCCAATCTAGACAGCTGCAAATCTTCGATCACAAAATGTCCCTCGGCCGATTAAATGTGTCCAGAGCGAGTACAGATGTTGACAATAATCCAAGTCCTTTCAACCATTCTGTCGATTCCGGATCGCCTACTAGAAGACTACATATTTCGGAGAACGAAACAAATTTTCTACCATGGCGAATTTTTATAAATCAACTGGACAGTTACCATGGAAAAAAATTAGCAGACGTAAGTCCCAGGGTCAAGTCTCACGTTTGGTATCGCTAGCATTTAATCAGATCCCAATTACTACAAGCAGGTTGACACCTTGCTGATTACGATAACGCTTGCAGCATCACCTGCACAGTTGACTAGAATCTAAGTTATGATTCCATAACGAGCTTGTTCAACTTATAAAATCTCGTAAACTCCATATTGGAGCAAATTCCTGAATCTAGTCACTTCGATATCGATCCCATTGTACGATGAATCTGTTACCTGAAACTTGACTAAAATTTCCTAAATTATAATTGACAGTTTTTGCCGGATCAACTGTACGTCGACAAGGGTAAGTCGAGCGACGAATTGGACGAGGCTGAAGATGAAGAGGAAGAGGAGATGGAGGAGGTGGAGGATGAGGATGAAAAATTCAACATCTCCACCAAGGGCCCCAGCGAATCCCCCAGGAACTTTCAAGTGATTGGTACGGTCATGGACCGGGAGGTATATAACAACAAGAACGTTTTAGTCTGATCAGAATATCACATCTGCCTCCAGCTTGAATCGACGGTTAGGATTAAGTTAGGATAGAATCTAAAAGAGGATTAATACTTGCTCATTTCTTTTCAGTCTCGCCAACCCGAGGACGTAACAATGATAATTAGACATCCCAGTAATCGTGAATCGTACCTAAAGGAATTGATGAAATGTGGAATAATGATCTTTGACGTGACCCTGGACAACAATGAAATTGATGAGGCTCGATGGGCTCTCGAAGGTTAGGTCAGGTATCAAGGTGAAACCACATAAGTCTTGCTCCTTCGAAGTCAAGTTCATGGAGTCGAGAATAAGTTATTCAGTTGGTACTTGTCGAGTTCGGCACGCAGCCAAGATGGCGGAGTCCGACACGTATCTTGGCGCATTTGGCAGAGCTAATGTAATCCGTTTAATTTTCTTCGTGGCCAAGAGCGAATCTCTAAGCACTGGGTTGCGCGAGCCAACTGTACCTGGACGTGTCGCGAATCTAATCAGTTAGCGAAAAAAAAAACGTCCCTGACTTTGCCTGCAGTGTAGCGTGACGTCTAACTTACTTGAATCAATTCGAGAGGAGCAAATATTTTTCGTAAACTTCTTCGTTCGCTCGAGGACACAAACAACTTCGGTGTCCTTTTACGTGATGAGAGCCTTTCTCCTTTCTTGGGTTTCAGCTGTTTCCAAAGAGTTGGAGCAGATAGCGGAAAATACGCCAAAGGCTTTTAAGCGTACCGAGGACGTGCGTTACTTCATTCTGATCTCGAATGTGATGACTTGGAGCTTGACGAAACCTTTGGACCCGGAAGATCCCGAATTACCATTTACGGAAGCGAATTACAGGAAGCGCAAGGCTCATCCTAATTTCAAGAAGCATATTCAGCTCGAGAAGGACATATTGGCTGCAAATAAAAATCCTGCACTGAAGGATAAATTGAAAACAGTTGTACTGTGCTCTGGCATTACCTATGGCGAAGAGGAAGATATTCTACATTATCTGTTCAAAATGGCCTGGGAAAATTGTACCGAGTTACCAATTTTTGGCAAGGGTCGAAACAAGATCCCATTGTTGCACGTGCGCGATCTGGTTACGTAAGTGACTGACCTGTTCTAATCGCCTGTTGGAGTCTGGGTTTGCGGTAGGCTGGTTAAACTGATATTTTGAGTGGGATGTGCAAATTCGAAAGCAGGTGTTTACTTTGAGTTATCACTTAAATGAAAGAGGATACCGAGCGATTACGTTAGATCAGTAATTATGTACAAAGCTTAATTTGTGTCTACGTTCACGGTATAGCGTGTTCCTAAATTGAGCCGTAATCGTTATTCATCATTAGTACTGATTAACGCGTTCTATTACAGCACCGTGTATATGCTTATACGGAAGTGGCCATCTCTGAAATATATCGTAGCTGTGGAGCAGGAACTTATTTCACAAAGAACAATTGTCAAAGTGCTTAATTGTTATTAATACGTTGAAATAGTTATGGCTGAGTTGACGTTTGACAGTCAATTTTATAAATAATATTTATTATTTTATAGAGAATCGCCAAAGCATTGTCGACCGGGAAAGTCAAGCACATCGCCCAAGAGGAGGCTTTCTTATTGCCTGACGTTAATCAGCGTAGCTACGACGCGATGACAATGAATTTGCGCATCGAACCGGCTTATATAATCAATCAGAATATCAACTGGAATTACGAAATGCCATTCAAGAATAACATGGCAGCTATAGTCAAAGAATACAAGATGGCGCGTTCTCTACATCCTATTAAATTAATCGTTCTTGGGCCGCCAGCCGCGGGAAAGACGCGTATAGCTCATCAACTCGCTAACCATTACAGTTTACCTTATGTGTTCGTAAAGACACTGATAACGGACACCATACAAAAATTAGTAAGTTGTAAAAATGTTTTTATGTCATAAATTCATTAACGTCTATCTTATTTCCGTAGACTGATAATTGTGAAAACCAAAAAAATATATGTGTTGAGGTTAGGTTTAATTAATCGAGAAAATTTGATTTCTTGCGAAATTCATATTGGACACCCAAAATGTAATAAACTTGTAAAGTATTGTAATAAAGCTGCGTCGTTTACTCAGGCGAACGAGGTGGAAATTGCGTTAAGCAGGAAGATGGCGGAGGAAGTGTCGCAACAGGATAAAGTCAAAGAAAATGCGAATGAAAGTCATGACGAGGATCAGGTGGACGAGGAGGACGAGGAGGAGGAGGAGGAAGAAGACAATGATGAAGATGAGATCTCAGATGTGGAAAATCTGCAAGAGGAACTAAATGAGATACGAAACAATCTTGCACAGAATAATGGACGTCTCAGTGATGATGTCCTGAACAAGTTATTATCCACCACATTATTATTATCGTTGTTATTCAATTCCTTCACCACCCGTGGTGTATTAACCGTTGCGAAAGTGACGGTAGAGGGTGAATTCGATTAAGATATATTAGGGCTGTTGGTGAATGCGTGAGAGGACGCGGGAAAATTTGAATAATCGTAACTCGCACATATATGTATTCAAAAAAGTTGCTGGGATTTGTGAATTTGAAGGAGAGAATGAAATTTTTGTTGAACGGTGAGAACGAAGGGGAAAAAGGAGGGGGAAATCCCTTTGTGCTTTCGGCGATTTGTAATTTGTCAAAATTCGCGTTACTCGATATTTACGTGGAAACTTTTATTTTGGCTCGTAAAAAAGGAAAATGGGCATTTGTGAAATTTTCAGACGATCCACTTTTTTTTTGGAGGTCTTACAAAATTTCTTGTTAGAGTATACATTAATGGTCGTTCTATGAATTTAGAATTTTTATGAAACGACTCTTGGCGAAAGATTGCCAAAATCAAGGTTACGTTATGGACGGATATCCAAAAACGTTGGAACAGGCGAAAAATCTTTTTGGTATTACGAACGACGACGAACCTGAAGCCGTAGACGACGAGGAGGAAGAAGACGAGGCCGCCATGTTGGGTGGAAATACTAAAATTATGCCGGAGTTCGTGATAGCGCTTGAAGCATGTGATGAATTTTTGATAGAGCGTCTAATTAATCGTCCCGAAAAGGAAATTCAAAATACACATTACGAGGAGGAGCATATGATGCGCAGACTGTTGGAATATAGGTAATTCATTTACGATAATAAATAATAAATAAGGTTCCGAATTTTCTTAAAATTTCGTTAAGACATTCAAAGTGCAATTTTACAGCACAGTTAATTGCGACATAAACCGATATTAAATAATTATCACGTTTTTTCAGTTTCAAATATCGAATATTAAATGGCTAGATTAAAAAATTGCAGTCCGATAACAATTAAAACGTTACTTGTCAAATAAATTTCGTTCACGTTAAATTTTTATCAAAAATCATGTTTCTACCTTTGATGTTTCTTTTCTCTTTTTACTATCTCTTTTCACTCTTATCAGCACAGTCGTGTCGTTACTCACAAATTATTTCCTTCAGACAAAGAAATACAGAAGACAATACTCCTTTGGATTTCTTCGACGAACGCGATATACATCCTCTTATCATACCAATTGAGAACGACACCTGTCCGGATATGTTTGAATCATTTGCTAGATGCATTGAAAAAATCGGCAAGCCCCGAAATTACGGTAAGCAATAAATCAAGAATTAATATAATAAATATAATAAAAAAGAAAATAATTTTTAGCCGTTAACAAGAATTTATCTTTTATTTATATTTCCCTCTTTATTCCGTATTTGTTCCACTTGCTTACTTTTTTATTCTCTTTATACACTTTCCTTCTACTCTATCCGTTGCATCTCCCATGGATGATTCCTTGCAACAAGAACGTTATCATTTCTATTCCCATTTAATCAGGGCCGAGCGCGACAGACGTAGCGGATAGTGAAAAACGTAAAAATTCGGAAGCACTTGCAGCTGCTACTATCCAGCGAGAGAGAGAAGCCATGGAGGATCTTGCACGTAAGAAGGAAAGAGAGGAAAAGATGACAGAGTGGGTAAGTGTCTTATCGTACCCATAGTAATACCATAGGACACGTGTAGCTCCCGTTGTGAACTCCCCTTATACCATCTTCATTGGTTATTTCAAGCATTCTTGAAATGCGCTTATCGCTGTATAGATACATACTGTATGAAATTCCTTTGCCAGAAAGTCTTTGATAAACGAACGACTTCCACGAATATGTTGCTATAGAACATAGTGGATGTAGTCACATTCATTTATAATCGTGTGTATCAAGCATAACATGCTGACAGGGTTCATGCGAAAAAGGCTTATCAATCTATATGATGGATGTATATATGAAAGATAGAAGTAAAAAAACAATTATTTTTTATTTTGAGTCTTTTTTAATATGGGATACCGAAGAGGATACCGTAATTGAAATATTATAGAATTTTATAATCTATTTTGATAATCGATGCTTTTTTTCTGGAATAAAATTACTGTGTAATTTTAATAATTACAATAGATTGAGTAGATAAATGAAAAATTAGTACGTAGAACTATGGGAATATGGTGAAAGGCGGTTTTGACTTTTTCAAAAATATCAGAAATGAAGGATGATTTAACGCATTGTCAGATCTATTTACTTTTCATCGGATGATCGATGGAATGTGCTTTTGACGCGTTTGTGTACATAAACGTATCAGATAAGTATTCTATACCACCTGGCGTCAAAGATTTTGACAATTTTGTATGAATACTAAAAACTCATATTGGCGAATTTTTGATAAATTTTAATCATTTATTTTTATCAAAATTTGGTCAAACTAATTTTTTTACCGTCGATGAGAGTTTGGAATAAATTTTTTCTATTAAATCCTTAGTAATTCCCTATTGCATTACAGTAATAATGTAGTAGATTGTCATCCATCGTTAATGACTTTTTTTCGGTTTTAATGTTCATAATTATAATCCGAATACATATCATATGATAAGTACGCAGCATAATATTTGTAAATTTCGTGAAAACTTTAATCGGTTATGTGTGTTCAAGAAATTGGCTTCAAGCTGTTGGCACGTTTTCATTTTTGTTGTAAAATTGAAAAATTCGATTTCTTTCACCAGTAAACATACGTCTAATCAGCTTATGCTTCCACCCTGCGAAAATCATAACATTGAAAGGACTTTCATTGGGACTCCAATCTTTTTTCTGTCTTTTACTTGTTTCTCCTTAGCCATAAAAAAATTACCGTGACCCACTAACGAGCTTTAGAATCAAAATAGAGTTTAATCCCATATAATGTGAAAACTCGAATTGCACATATTTGACATATTTTCTTAATAAAATTCTACACAAAAGAGGTATTTGACGTCTGGCTTATAATTCATTATGAGGAATGTAAAGTTTTTTGTCACAAGACCCAGCGAGGCCGATGCTGTTATCATTGATGGAAATATTTGATTTCGTTTCTGTCGATCTGCTCAGCCGACATTAAAAGCCCGCGAAGGAAACAGACATTAAACTCATTGCTGATCGAATTTTCGAAATCAGCAATAGCCATGATTTGGCGCAATTTTCAAAATTAATTTTCTCCATTAATACTAATTGATGAATATGAATTTTCAAATCGATTGGTAATTGACCAAATTGTTGGCTTTTCGTGACCAATCGGATAAAGATATTTATGGTATTTTAAATGCATTTAACGAATGTTATTATAATAAAATAATAATTGTCACTCATTTTTATTTTTCATTTAGACGAATTTATTAGAAAAACTAAAAGAGGAAGAAGAGGAACAGTTATGCATTTTGGGGGAGCCTTTGCGTAATTATTTAATGAAATATGTATTTCCTACTTTGACCCAAGGACTCATAGAAGTGGCAAAGTTACGACCAGAAGATCCAGTTGACTTTCTGGCAAGTAAATATTTAATTTACCTTGTTTCAAATTAGTTTATTCACTGGTATTCTCTACATAACGTTATATCATGTTATGAAGTTGACTCTATATTTCCTAATATTATTTTATTTTTTTTACATCCAATCCTTATCAATATAATTCATATCAATCTTCCTTATCAAACCACAAGAACGATTTGTAATTTAAGACCCGATGATACACAATTGAAAATTTTTTATAACAAAATAAAAAAAGTCTGGTTACGAAACGTCATGGGTATAAAATTTGTTTTCAAAAATTCTCAAAACGTTATCAGTTATTTCAGCGGTATTCATATCAGTAATATATGATTGAGATACTGTAAAAATATATTGAGTAAAAATCGATTCACATTAAACCACTATTATTTGCCAATATTCGACGAATGTAATTGACATTGTACGTTCATGTCATAATGATACTTTATCATGTCAAAGTTCACATAGATGACCCAAGGGTCATATTATTGATGATATTTTTATAGACCTACATATTTCTTTGGGAAAAAAATTTTTTTAACGAGGTAATAGCGGGTCTTTCGTATTATATAATTCATGCGTAGAGTCGTCCCTTCTTATTAAGTCATACGTAACATGAGTACCATTCATTATTTCAGAATAGTTCTAAACTCTGGGAATATTAGGTATAACGTTATGAACACTTTACGCAGTCCAAAAGTTTTCGAAGAATAAATTTCCAAGCGTAAGACAATACGAATGCTCTAGAATATGCCAAAACATTATTTCTCAAAATTTTGGAACGAAAATGTGTCACACATTTTCGTGATGATTATCTAAGTTGAAGAATTTGTCTTCGTCCTTGTTGAATATTCGCAAAAAAATATGGGAGTAATAAATTCATTTTATTTATTATTCTTTTTAAGTCATTTTTAATATTTCCACGACATTTTTTATCATTAATTCAACAAAGTTTTAATCACGTATAAGTTACGTAGGTTTATCCAGCTTTGACCTACAATGCAGCATGTAGGTTAAAAAAAATGGTAATAAATATTATTAAAAAAAAAATAAAAGGGTTTTCCCCTCTCAAGTTATGAATAAATATATGTATATATTTTTTAATTTGATTTTAGTTCGTCAATATCAAAATTCGATATTAGTAGGTTCATCACATCACATCAAAAATATTCCCTGCCCTTTTATCGTGAACGGTATGAAATCCTTTTGCCATTTTTTTATTTGAATATTTATTTTCGATGGATATGAAAAATTATGAAAATATCATTTTTCTTTGAAATCCAATAATTCAATGACTGTTTTCATACCTGCAGGCAATTTTGGGAATCAGTAAACCGAATATTTTTCAGAGCTTGCTATTTACCTGGAAATATTGATTTGGACAATTTATTACACAAAGCTTTGATAAATTTGTCCAAGTGAATATGGATAGCATAGATTTCATGGAAACAACAGTGTCGCATTTCCATCAAACTTAATCATATCATGTTGTCGTATTTTCCGATAGAATTCTTTCCTACCCAATATTCATCGTCATTCATTCGTAATGAATGAAAAGAATTTCAAAGGCAACGTAGGATTCCTATTCGTTTCGATTCCAACCACAATCGCTTCACTTTTCTATGGACGACATATACATATATACATTAACTGTTCGTAAAGTTGATTGAAAAAGTACTAGAGATAGTGAAATTTCTTTTATTCCTACATTTTTTGTAAACACTGAATTAAATTAATCAATGGGTTCGTAAATCAAGAAAAGATTGCTGTTATAGACAAGATTTAACGTCTGAATGTAATTTATTCTTTAAGGGGATAGATCTAAATACAAGATCCAAAAAACGAAATGCAGAATTTGGCGAATTTATAAAATTACTCAAAAAACCTTTTCCTGAAATTCTCTTTGGGCTTATCGATGAATTAAAATCGAAATCCAGTTCACGTTTCTCTCTGCCCCCAGCGAATAATACATAGTTTTATATACCTATAATTATTTTCGTTGATTTACTGCAATGCTTACGCTTTATAGGTCCACACGTCACGTATCACATATCGCGAAAAGATGAGTTAAAAATAAGTTAAGCTTTATTAACTCGGTTAAAAGCTATTGTCTCCTATAATAAACGGTAATGGTTTCGACATTGCCTATCCGTGCATATATATAATTGTAAAAAATAAGTAAGAATGCGTGTATGAGTATGGGAACGTGTGTGTTGTGTATGACTGTTTGTAAGAATGTATGAGTAAGTGAGGTCAGCGGACAGGGAGACAGAGAGCCAGTTGGACACTAGCTGTCATGGTGAATAAAATAAATCGAGTATTACCGGATTTGACCGGCTGCTGCTCATTTCCCTGAGATTATATCCTACAATATATGTACATATGTGTAAATCTGGGGTTGGGCTATTTTGGAGACGATTACACTTACGCATTGGTTACTTTGAGGACACGTGGTTGTTTTGAAGTCCATAAAGCGGGGTGTCACAGCAAAATTATTTAAATTTTTTCAATGCTAGACGCCTAGAGTTGTGATGGGCTTAGAAAAGATTTCGTTAGGTTAGGATAGCGTAGAATTTCAATGCTATGATGTCCCAAGGTAGTAGTTTTTCAAAAAACGTCGCTTTATGGTATCCCGTCTTGACTGAATTTTAAAAAGTAAAAATAAAACGCGTACTTCTTCAGTATAAGACTGATCCTGTCGTATAACGAAATGCCGTTGAACGATATTTAATAAAGTAAATCCTCCATAAAGGAAGCCTTATATAAGTTTGTGAAAAGCTACTGGCAAGAACTCATGCTTAAAAAAATCTTTTTTTCTTCTCAATTTGATGCTCCCTCATGCGAACGGACATAATATTGCCAAGATCGAGTAAACGCCTTTACCATAGAAATCCGTTCTGTTGAAACGTGACTTTGTCCCTTTGTTTAAGTTTGCTAGACTGTGTGTACTTAAGGCGGGACGATTCTGATTCGAAAAAGCACTGCGGTGGCTCATTTGGTTTTGATTTGATTACATAGGATTATTCAGGACTATTGCATCACCTGAAGGTGGTTCTGTCGTTGGAATTTATAGAATCAGACGCGCCAACTTCAGGTCGTCTAACAGTCCTGAATAACCGTGCATACACTTTACAGCAATACTGTTGACAATTATTCTACACTTATAAACAATAATTTCCGCTGTGCTTACATCATTGTGTCACAGTAAACACTTTTGTTTTATCCAATTTTCGTAAGTCTGACAGGACTTGCGTTACCTTTATCAAAAATCTTGATGGTAGAGCGTAGAGTGTATTTCGAGTATACAAAGCAAAGTGGGGTCTGCGGGTTTATGAAGTACACGAACAATGCTGAATTACGTTCAATTATTTGTTCGGTCTTGGTGACGTGAATTCTATATAATACACGTATGTATGTATATGATAATATAGATATATGCTATGGTTAAACCTTGTGTGCATGGGACTTAGATAAACAAGATATTTTATACGCTGCTACATCTGAAACTGATAATACAGGGAAAAATTTTATACTTGCCTCAACATTTTACATAATTTCATTCAAATTGCTTACAATTTTGATCTCGTTATTCCGTTCAATTTGAACTTCAACGAATTCGAGAATTTCGAGGATTGCCAAACAATTTAATAGAATTCGCGATACTTATTCCATGTTGTGTGGATCGAGAGAACGTAAACATATAACATGATGTTTACCTGGCATAAACATACGTGCCAATTCTTATGTCAGGCAGTGACATTGGATATATCGACGTATCGATTTGTTTGTTAATAATCGCGAAATTGATTTGATATTGTTAATAAGTTTATTATACGAGTCAATCGAGCTGTAATTAAATATCGAAATTTGATTATCGAATATCATTTTTTTTTTTACCAATGTCATATTTGCCTCGGAACGATCATAGAGTCTCAACGGTTTCGACTAACCGGAACGAAGTTTTTCGCAGAAAGACAAAAGAATCAAGAAACTGGGAAACGGACGATTTTGATATTGTGCAATAATGACGAGTAGACGAATTAGAATAATTTTTAGGAAAATTAGAGAAACCATGATTTTACGTTATTCATCTGCAATCTGTACGTACGTTAGATCGAATAAAAATAGAAATTCGATGTAACCAAAGGTCTTTGACAAAATTTCGTAATCACCATGACGATGACGAGTTTTTTTCATTTACAAATGATAAGACGATGATTAGGGACAGAGGGAGGCTTTCAGGGTTGCCATTAGCGTATTTGTTATGTGGGTACCGCATTCTCGAGGAAATGTTCTTACGTGATGATATCGTAATTATACCTTCCTCTCACCCTGCCCAACCTATCCGCTAAATACAAACTTTTTTTTTTCAGGCTGAATTCCTGTTCAAAGAAAATCCTGAGGGAAAAATGTTTGAACCTGATTACACAGAGACCATGAGTATGCTTCTGGATGCCATCGAGCGTCTTCAACAAGATATTCTACCCTGTGATCAGTTAGACAAAGACCTGAAGAAGTACTTGAAGGTAAATCCGGAGTCTGAGGTCGATTTCAATGAGGAGGACGAACAACAATTCGAAGAGGAGAGTACACTCTCTATGTGTAAGCAGGCATATTTTTCTGAGGAGTCTGAAGGGTTTTCTTACATGAAGGATTCGGAAGGGAGAGATACGTGAGTCTGAGTGATCTTCTTGTAAGCGTCATTAAAGATTTTACGAATAAAAGAGGCTGCAAATATTTTTGTATACCTGCTAAAAGGATCTGCGGATTATATGTAACCCTTTCATTTAAGTATGACTACGTTAAAGTACCCAAATATTATAACCACCCACGTTCTCATCATAAAAGAAAAATTTGAAATATTTTACAAAGTTAATGGGCAATTTTTTTTTTCAATTATGTGCATTGCGCACCCTATGCTCAAAATGAAGTGTACATATGGAGGGTTAAAAATACGTAGTTATTTGTACTTCGAGATTTTATATGGGGCTTTCCGCGCAATGACCTTTTAGCGTGACTGTACCTCTACTGTGATAAAGTCGATTATCAGCAACGTAACTGGGTTCGTTGCGCTCTTGCCCCTGGAATTTCTGCGTGGCCCACCTATTCGGGAGAGACAGACTGGGAATAAGAGGGTTCTCTATAAATAAATAGAACTTTCTCTCAGGTCGAAGGAGACTCTCTTATTAGTGCGGCTCCCTTTTTTTTTTTGGATTCAATAAAAATACTCAGGGACAAAATTTGGGACTTTGACAGATGGAGTGCTTCTCTGTGTAGCATCTAGTTTGGTGTGTATTTTCAGGTTTCGCTAGGTTGTACAAGGTAAAACTATATGTCGATATTTTAGCGATTGGGGTGACATCTGGATGATCCTGACCGTAACGTCGCCTTGACCTCCAGGGCACGCGTTGTGAGGAATAATAAAATGTCGGATTGTAACAACCAAACTTGTAACCATTTTTTTTTCTCCTTTTTCTATACTCATAGATCATTTACTAATAACGATACAAACTTGTTTGTAACTTAGGTAAAAAATCATTTCTTCAGCTCGACGGTTTTTCGAGCTTTTTCTTTTTTTTTGTATTATACTTATTGATACACTTGGAATACTTTTTATTGGATCCAAAAGGTTTATGGTTTTATGAGTATGAATGGATCGTTAGGATCAGATTCTGTTTGATTGATGAAGCTGAGATATTGAATAGTCACACAAAAATTCAAAATTTTGTTTAAATGGTTTCTAGTTCGAAAACTATTTTAACGTATAGTAAATCAAATAAAATTTGCAATTGAAGTGGTCCAATTTAAAAATAAAATTTTTTAGTAAAGTAATTTTTCAATCTGTTTTTGCTTCTTTAGTCTTAGCAAAATTCTGTACAATTTTGAATACAGTTTTGAGGGAATTTCTATTTCGCAATGGCTACGTCATTAAATGTGTCATTAAGTTGTATAATATACACGTTTGGATCACCTTGAAATTTCGCCTAAGAGATTTTCCTATTGTTCCAAAATTCATGGTTGTTAGATATAAATTTCAAATTTGAGCACAACCTGGTACATTCCAAGGGTATATCTTGAAATACTAATTTAGGGAAATTAAACGCAGCCTATTGTGACAACTTTGATTGTCATATAGTTTGTAATGAAGATACGCATATCGCAATACATCAGTGTACAGAGCGTAACGCTGGAGATGTGTTCTAAAATGTCTATCATTAGTGCAGCGTAAATACAAGTGGAGTTTCGAGTTACCCTGCCATAAACTTTCTCCATTTGTTCCATTTATTCGTGCAGATTTAACAAACGGCACTTCTGGTTAAAAGCGCATGCTTATGATTTGCCGCTTCCGACATACCATGAATTTAATATCGAGCCGGTGAGCCTCTTATGGGCCAAGGTCGAAGCTGCTCTATTGTTCCATCATCTCGGAATTATATTCATCATTTTACAGAACGTTTCAAAAAATTATATCACTGGATTCGACTTTCAATAAAGATCAAAGAGAGCCGATGCGTTCGTCATTACGTACAGCTACATTTATTTTATAGCAGTTTCGAGAACGTATCATGTACAGAAAAAATAAGTCTTTTTGATCATTATAATTGTTTAACCCAAAGTCAATCGCAATCTGAAATTTGATATCGTTATAGAAAACCAAAATATTTTTTGCATATACCTAATATTACCGAAATTTCTGAATTTTTGTTTAATGTAAAATAATATTTGACTATCAGTACAAAATTATTTATTATTGAATACTGAATTGTTATAATCACGATAATTATTTGTTTATCACAGTAGAGTTCAGGACAATTTTATGTGATATTATTTTGACTACTGGTATATTTACAGAAATGAAATTCACGCTTGAATTTTGCAAAAAAACAATACACATTCTTGTATCGCTTGTTCAGTCTCACGTGTGAATTTCACTGGAATTCGTTAATTTCATGAGTGTATTCGTTGAACGCAAAAAAAAACAAAACGTCATCTAAAAGCACGAACACGAAACGCGATACCTATATTTGCAATCGTAAAAAATGCCCGCATAGCATCAGGAAACCATGAAATTCCTATGTAACATATAAAAATATACAGAGTGCCTGGAAAAAATTAAACGCAACCCTCCCAAGTCAAGCTCATCGCCATCCAAGAGAACCCCCTCGAAACTGGTGCAAGGTCGGAGAAAAAGTATAGAAATCCAAAAAAATTGATTTCCCACTACAAAAGAAATCAAAATTAATTATCCAGCATAACAAGTCAATGCGAATAGTTTCAATTTGAAGGCATGCAAACTTCAACGCCTCCAAGTATATCTGTATATTCAAACACCTGTTAGCAGTAGTTCGCTCGTGTGGGCGGCTGGTCACATCGCCCTTTAAACGTTTTATCAAATCGATCTCAAAAAGCTAATCAAGTAAAATGAACCGCTCAGAAACTGATATGAAATTCAGTCAAAAACCAGCAAACTCGTATAAAAATAAAGAAGAGCGTTCCAAACCATCAAATTATAAAAAAAAAATAATCAAGTTTGAATTTTTGAATTTCCCTATCACACCCCCAACCCCCCTACCCTCTTTCACTAGCCAAAACAAAAATAAAAAAAATCACTTACCGGCATGTCCCTGCAACGAGTGATTTGCTTCTTCGCTCGGCACGACGGTTTCCTCGAGAATGCTTTCAGAGGCTGTCTTCACCACTCCCATGACGAGTACTACTCAGCGAGAGCAGGTTATCAAGATAAGTCCCGGTGTCTTTCGTGTGATTCGTGCCGCGGTGTCTGCCGTGCGGAGAAAGTAGCGCCGGCGTCGACGTCTCGGGGTTCTGCGCATGCGCGGTTCACTGACGTCACGGGCGACCCCTAGGCCCCTACACGATAGGAGCTAGGCCAGAAACAGGGAGCACAGGGAGAGACCAGGGAGAGAGGGCAGGGTGGAGGTGAGCTAGCTGGCTTGCGATGGATACGGATGGCAGGGGCTGCTGCTGCTACTGCTGATGCTGATGCTGGTGAGAATGCTGAGACCACCAGGGTGGGGTGCGGCTACGTCGACGAGCACAGGGGCAATGTCGACCAACTGGGTCTCGGTGAAGGTCCCGGCTTTCTTTCCCGATAACGGCCCACCCTCTGCTCTCCATCACCCCTCTTCATCCCTGTCCAGGTGATACTCTCTCACTCCCGTAGCTTCTACCGATACTCAATTTCTCTCTCCCTCTCTCTGGTTAGCTATCCTCTCCCGTCCTCTTTTACCCACAGCATCACTTCCGCCCTGGGCAACTGTGCTCATACCTTTTTCTCGTACCAGTTTACCTACCACTACATGATCCGTCTACTCGGCACGGTCTCATCATCTTCTTCAACCGACTCTACTCCACACCGTACTCCACACTGATCTACTCAACACGAACACACTTTAGCTCCAGTGGTTATCGTCCATCTTCTTCAACCCTTTTCAAGGTCTTCTTCTCTCTTTTTATCTCCTTACCAGGTGATAGCCCGGGCCTCCTCTTATCATCCAACCAGTTGCAGTAGGTAGCTGAATATAACGCAGTACTTGTTGCACGCGAGGAACCCCGTATCCTATACGGAGCCGCTTCTACCGAAATGCTCCTGCCAGACGGAGCCTTTCAAGGACGCAATCGATCCGAGTTCACTCAAGGTCGACATTTTCTCAGGCTGCCTGGAGTACCTGCTGCAAGCTCAGCTCACAGAAGCGCACTATCTGCGCGCTTTCGATTGAATCTCTGTGCGTGTGGCAGTGTCTGCACGTGGCGTGGATATTATTTCAAGGGCATCCTACGGATCGATGTAGGTTCATTGTATGTATGGACTCTCTTTTTATACTAACGAGATCCTCGTATTTTTACTTTTTATTATTTTTTTTAACCACTCGCCTGGTTATTAACAAAAATTGATAGCCGCATGTAACCGGAATTGATGGCCGGTTTTTGTTTCAGTCACGCATTTTTTCGAAGATTTAACATTCGGCGTTGGGAGAAAGGAACCGAATAGAATTTAACGAATGGATGAGCGAGTGAATACATGACGGCTCTCGGTTATCTTGTACTTTGCGTCAAATAACATTTCGCAATGTAAAAAGCGAAGAATTTTGGAAAGAACATAAAGAATACGTTTTCCACTTTTTTTTTTTGTATTATATCAATTTATTTATATATGGGTATTTTGATATTATTCAAACGTTTACGGTCGACACTGCTTTCAGATATGTTGAAAAATCAGGCTGCTGCTTCGAGGATTTCTTGTAATTCCTATTAGGGATTCGGTATAACGAATCCTAATTTTAGTCACGCCATTTTTAAATCCAGAAGTCGTGTAATTTCATTACATTATTCATAAATATTATTTATTATTCCCGTATAGTACTACTGGAATTGTACTCATATACGAGAAATACCTTAGCAATGAAAACTCGCACAAAGTGGAACAATTTTTTATACGCTTTACGTAACACTGTATGTTCCCAATGGGAAAAAAAGGTTATACAGAATCCCCAATCTCGAGCATAAGAAAAAGATCTCTGGTGCGATATGAGTTTCGTTATATTCAAATCACGAACAGAGCGATCTGCATACAAATAAATTTTTTTTTTCATTCTTTTCATGTAAAAACCATTAAAAGTATAGGAAAGATCGATTTTTGTATTTCAATCTAATATTTCCTTCACGGAAAGAGCATCGACGTTGCTACAACGTACTTCCTGTTTCCTGAAATGTTGTATTTAAAAATTTTCAAAATTTCCCCAAAATATCTCCCACTGAGATTCAACCACGGTAACGTTGATCGATGGGAAGGTTATGAAAAGAAAAAAAAAAAAAATTACGTCAACTCGCCCTTAAAGTATCTACATAGAAAGCGGCTCAAATGCATGACGTTGAATAGGGCCAGCATATTCAAACGTCATTCTCGTGCCACGTGGGTCACCATTATGGAACTTTTGATATAAAAGGCTGAAAAATTCTCATGGCTTTGTAAGTATCTATGGCAACACCCTAAAAATGTAGCGGGAAATTAAAAATCGTTTCGATTTTGATTTTGATACTTTATCACAAGCGAAAGTATGAATTTATCTACGTGGTATTTTGCATTTCAAAATGATAACTGAAAATTTCATTGTTGCTTAAAAATTACTTCGATACCGGGACTAGATTCACTTATCTGGATGCCCTAGTCTTTGACTGCCAAGGTCGCTCGAGTGAGGACGCCTCTCACAGTAGGAGCGCCGAGGATATCGATTTAACTTGTTGCATACGTAAACAAAGGTACCTTCGGCAAAGAGGGCCGGGGGCTATAGGTAATATAATAAACTAAATATAACATTACGGAAAGTGTGTAGCATTATCGTAATTAAAATTGTAACACGTTGCAAAGAAATATCCGAGATGCTGGTTGACAGGCTTGTGATTGACGGATGAATATTTATGACTGTCTGTAAGGGTTCGGCAATAGTAATGTTAATAGCATTGATAACAGGACACACGGTTTAAGAAATTGATAAAAGATTTAACGTGAAAGTTGATAATAATTAATTTAACAACGAAAATCGAAATTAATAATTGCTCAAATTTAAACAAGGTAAATATGCGAAATATACAAACCGGAAGTGACGAAGGACTGTTTAATTGATATCTGACGAAAATATACATATATATAATAAACATATATTATAACCCAGACGCATTTTGCGTGCTGATCGTGGTAACCCTGGGGAACAACGTTACTGAAACGTAAGTCCGTAAAACGTCGTAAGTGAAATTAAAATTTAGTGGCAATGCGCGGCCGTATTTATAAGCATTGACAGACTCGAAAGAATGACAGTATCTGTATGAAATTTTTCATGCCTTTTTAACTAATAATTTTCAGTGTATATTTTGCACAGTTTTCACGTACACGACTTCTAGTAGATTCTGGTTAAGCCTCGCAATCGATATTGAGCTTTGTTTCTTTCGGAGCTATAAAAGCAAAGGGAGATTCTCTAACATTCAGGGCGCGTATCAAACGAGCGGCATTAAAAACCAAAAAAAAAGGGATGACAAAACTTGAAGGAATTTGTTGAACGACGATAGCGCCATCTTTATTGCGGGTTACGAATGCGGTCAAAATAAAGGATCACAAAAAATTTAACGCAGGACATGTCACTTTCGTTGTAAGATCCTTACCAGTCTATGTCGCAAGCATTACGCATGCCTGGATTGTGGATGGACCTTGACAAAGAAAAATTTAATATCTGCTACTATCTGTTATTAATGTTCCTATGCGTGAGCGATCGTAAGAAAAATGTGAACGCTCCTTTACCATTGAGCTCTTTCACATTTTTGGATAAAGTTGTATTATTTTCACGAGGAATATATTGAAGAAAAAAAATAGCTGTATTCTACTTTTCAATTTAAAAAAAAAAATCGAATTGATTTTGTTGAACTTTTCGATAACACATACTTTAAGCAATTCCCAATAGATCGGATTTTAGAGAGGTAAGGGCCAGTCGGAGTTTAACAAGTTTTAAGTCAATATCAAACTTTAAATCGATTTATCATGAAACTACTTTTTTCACCTGGCGCGGATGAGATTAAAAAGAGTACGCGTCCGATCTTTTCAAAATTTTAACATAATATTCTACGCATAATTGACTATCGCTCCTACGAAAATAAGAATTTAAAGAAAAATTTACATATATTTATTTAACGAATAAGATTTTTAAAAACCGCCTTTTCGATCGGGTTTTTTTCATACTTCAGTAATTTTGCCATATTTTTTATTTAGTCTTAATTCTGGTACCGGCCATAGCCATAGTCTTACTAATTAAGAATAACTTTTATTTTTGTGCTTCGCATGAGCCAAACCATCCGAATCATCTACGCGAATAGAAACGATTTTTTCAAGAAACTCCGCACAACGTTATCTATTTTGTTAAATTTTGTAAATTTCTAATTTTTTTTTTTTTACAAAATATGTCTTCCTATTTCTGCGCACGATTGTTAATCCGTTAAATACAATGGAGGATAATTTTAAGTCTTTGTTTGTTCATCTTAAAGAATACGAAGAGGAAATCGCATTAATTCACGTCACAGGGTATAACGTCATTCGAATAAATCAGTACTGTCCCAAGTATAATCCTGACAAGTATTAAAATGACACCATCACCGTTGGGATTTTTCGTAACCGTCCTCGTAAACAAAATGAGACATGGAAAAATAACAGTGAAATGTTAAAGAAGATAAAATTACAAGTTTTTGAAATTCACCTACCATTCCGGAATATTAACAGTGAAGATTGATTGACCGTAATCTGTTTAACGTGTCTCATCCATATACGACATTGGCCAACCTTATAGGATCAGTACACTAGTTTCCACATAGATGGCAGCACAGTCTAGATATTCACTACACGGCAGGCTTTGATTATCGATATTTCCATTTTATTGCAAAGACGTTTATTCCTAAATACATATATATCAGAAGACTATCCTAGAAATTCCTTAAGGTCAACATACATAGCAACGACTTGTTGGTTGGTACACTGAACGAAAACGGAAGGAGTAATTTATTTTCCTATCAAAGAAGAAGGTGTGACTGACAAGCCAAGCACGGTCGGTCATCAAGTTGTATAAGGTAAGCACGCGAGGTTTTTCCAGAGATTGCAGCTCGTAAAGTTCCTACTGTATATAAAAGCGAACGCAAAGTAAAGAGAAGGAAGGACAAAAGTAAGAGAGATTGCAATCAGCAAAGGAAGCCATGGAATTTGCGTGAGCAGTAAAAGTGAATTTTCACGTGACATCGTGACGGCATTTGTTGCGACCGTTATTGAGGATTCTGATTTTCAAAATGAAATGCCATTAAGATTCTGCTGATTGAATTGCTTACCGTTAATATCAAGGGTTACAGTTAGTAGCTTTCTACGAATTCACTCCAGTTGAACCCTCCTCACGATAAGAATGTAACTAAATCAATTCCAATCCATCAGCGCGTCGATAAATATTATGCCAGGACGCGTTCCGAACTCCACGTTACAGGAAATGTTAATTTCAGTCCATGTTACACGAATGAGATTTTTCAACCCTGTTTCCTCTATCGGCCACCAGGAGTCTCTAATTACCTGTGTCAGCCATATGCCCGTCTGTCGTGGATTCTTTATTAGATTCCTCTTAAAGAAACATTTCGGAAATGCTAAGACATTTTCACAAATCACGAACGATTTAGGGAACGACATAAAAAGTTTAACCGTTCGAATCTTTGGGATATGTGAGTAACTTTCGGGCTTTGACAATGTTTACGATCTACAGATGGCGGGAGCAGCATTATATCTTGGCGAGTATACTAGGAGAAATTATGAAGACCATTAACGTTAGAAATAATTAAACACGACACGCAACGTGCAATTAGCAGTCGCTCTAAAAATTCCGGTTAAAAAAAAATTTTACGACGTTACGCGAGAACGGACAAACATTGTGCCTTTACACGATGATGCTGCTACTCAGTCATTTAAATTATTCATACCCGGGCTGGAGGACTTGCTGCAAAGGAATTGAGAGAAAATGGAAGAGGTAAGTACGGAGAATGGTTAATTAAGGATTTGAAGTTAGGAATATTATTACGTAACAAAGATTTAAAAACAATAGGCTGCTTACTTACAAAACTTTAAACGGCTTTATTGATCTTTATTGTACAATTCGATGCTCAAGCATCCTCGACCTATAGTAGGTATGTTCTTTCGGTACACCTAGAAAAAGAAAAAAGGACTGGCGCAGACCTTAATCCCTCCTTTTTCAATTAGTCACTTCCCGAGCATGATGCGGTTAGTTAATTTTCTTTTTTTGTTTTCATATGCGTAATGTATACTCTCGTAGCACCTTATCTTAAATAAAATATAAGTTAATAGTTTTATAGGTTAGACCGTATGATGAAGTTGAGCAGGTGGTGTACGTTCCGGCGATTATGAATTCCCATTAACAGTGCTGACAACGGACCAATCCCACTTCGTCGCAGTTCATACACTTCAGGGCGACGAATTCCGTGGTGAAGTCGTTGCGATGAACAGACTTTTTGCTGCCGTTGCAAACTGGACACGGTAGAAGACGATAGCCACCGCAAATTTTACAGGTAGTACACGCGTCCGCACTCTGTGAAAGAATAATAGAAAAAAAAAATGAATATCATTTAAAGAGCTTTCATTTGTTAGTTCATTTCCGTCGAGCGACTTTCCCGCAATCGAGTAATCGCTCTGAATGAATTTAGCCGCTACGGGTTAACCGCGGGAAATTTGATCGATCTTACTGTTTCAGTGATTTGTTACGCTAATTTCGCGCCTCTTCTTCAACGTCAATATCGATTCGACCCTTAAGATTGACTTTACTTTCTTTTTCTCTCTCTCTAACTTGTACTCGTAATAGAGACGATAAGAAAATGGGATAGTAAATAAGGTTAAACGAAAGAAAGAATCCAATTCAAAAAAAGCAGGGAAACAATGTAAAAAGATACGTTGTTGCAAAAGTGACGGTTTTACATGAGAGGAAGCTGGATGAAAAAAATTTTGGAAAAAGAAAACGAAAACGACAAGGGTTCGACACAGGGTTGAATGATTGCAGCATTAAAAAATCGGTTACGTTGTTTAAACATAAAGTGATAAGTGATAACCAACAAATATATATTTATATACAAATGTTACAGTCAACCACATTACTCTGTTCCGTTTATAGTCGAATACAAATTTTTAAAGAAATAAATGTCATTCAGTACGAATCGCGTGACATAACTGAGAAGGTGGCGCCACGATCGAGATGTCAGTGACAACCAAGACGGACGTGCGTTTACAATGGGTTGTATAAACTACAGATAGAAGGCAAATAAATATACAGTTTCAGTTGGACGTGGTTTTACTAAAGAAGAGCAAACCGTTTCGTAATCTTATGACAATACGAAACTAGACGGATATGAGGTAATTCAGAACCGAAGGAATGCTTCCGGGAAACAAGAGAGTTTAAACGACCTTTATTTGATGCAAGGTAAGTCCCTATCGCTTGACGCCGAAATTTACGATCGGCATGACGGAGTAGGAGGCTGGAAGGAATATAAAATAATGGCTAGGAATTGACGGTGAATTGGTGGGTAAGGTTAGATACTGTCAGATAAAAGTGAAAGGATTGTATAACCTTGTGTCTGCAACAATCTACGCTATGCACACAGATTCCTTTACGATATACAATACGCGTGCTGTTCGAGTCTTATTTCTTGTTTTCTGTCTGACGTATGTAGGTAGATCGACAGATATACATAAATTCATGAGCACATATGTTCACCGTAAACAGTTTTGTACTATAGCTGCGACAGGAGGATGAACGTGTTTGGATTTTTCCAAAAAGAATTTTTCCTATGAATAAATTTAAGCCAGATTCATTCTTTTAAACGTCTGTATATTCAAATTCATACGGCTCTCAAATAGTTTGCGACTTTTATTGGTGTTTTTTTTTTTTCACAATTTAGCTCACTTCAAAGCACTAGTTCTATCGCGGATCGGTGATGGCGCCACATGCGCTTCTCATATCACAAGCGCCCATCTGAATGATAATTTTCGACGTTTTATACTTTTTCAAACTTTATTTGGCTTGGTGCGAGATTCCCTTATTCTTTAAATTCCTCGAGAATGTTTGCGAATTCTAAATACTCGCACGAATGCTTTTTGTGTGTAAACAGTGAAGAATACACAAGAAAATTATGGAGAATCGTGTGGCAACTACAGGCTGTGTATAAACGTGTTTTGTTGATTGATGTATAACAATTTGTATGGTTGAGATATTCGTACGAGTTTATATTGGAAATATGTGGATGGGTGAGCTCGCTGGCTTTTTTTATTTGCTTTTTTATCTAGCCAGAAATATATATTGTATCTTCTGTACTAACGAGCAAGCTGCTACGTGACTTTTTGTATAGTTTTTTTTTCTTTTTTTTTTAATAAGAATTGTCACGGTACGCTATACGGGTTTTTCATAGCTCTTGGAATAGTTTCACGTAGTTCTTGGCTTCCTGATAATCTTGCTCCCGTATCGAATCAATTTTCGTCTTTCTCAAACCTTTTCTTTTCTGTGTGTCAAATACGGCGGATTTGTGTATACGTATAGTCTGTTTTATCTGGCACTGTTTTATCGCGTACCACTTTCCTGCGCCCAGATTCCGTCTAATTGCAATCACTCTTGCTCCCGCTTTGCCGCAATAATTGCTCAATACGTTCAACGTCCGAATGAAATTGAGTTGAGAGAGCAGATAGATGAAACTAATCCCGATGGTAATTTGTTCGTTGATATAAGATCCAACAATTTTAATAATTAATAAATTCGTGCCCTGACCATTTTCTAAATAGAACGTCTCGTTTGTTACAGAGAGTAGGGGGGGGGGGGAGGGAAGAGAGAGAGAGAGAGTCAAAGATTTAAAAAAATCACATTTAAAATTAAAACGGTCACATTGCGTAATACTCAACTCGGATTTCATTACACAGATTAAACTGGTCAAGCGATAGATTTTCAATTAAACAATTAATTTATAAATTTCATAATAAATTACCTTGTAAGGCTTAAGCATACGACGAAGTTCACCGGACTCATTAAGTCGTTCAACTGCGTCTGCATCCTAAAAGAAAAAAGAGAAAAACAATAAAATTAAATAACCCAAATATCAATATAAACAAAAACCATCGAAAAGAAGCAAGATAAAAAATATATTATATCTAAAAATCTAAAATACGACTTCTATCCAAAAACCAAAAAAATAAATCCTATAATAATAATCTATTCGAAAATAATTATTTTATCCCAAATAACCATCAATCCAATTAATACGCAATTGCCAATGCTCTCCAGGATAATTAAATCAAAAGACACTTATAGAGACACGAGCGAATTGCGTTCCACGTGTTTCTTTTTTCACACCAACCACTTATACCGCATATAAAATAATAATATGACGCAAGCAGATTGGAACGCAGTCCGCGAATACACGGACACGTTAACAGAAATACAGAGAGAGAGTTACAGGAGGAGAACAGCTCTAGGTGGTAACACGTAGCCAAGCTCACCATTCGCTCTCGCTCATGTCCTTGGATCAAATAGCTTGACATTTCACTTATGTGTACATATATAGCTAAGCCACATACGTTCCCGCCGACTCCCAATCCAAAGTTTCCTTCTGTATGTACCAATCATATCCCCAAATAAAATTTAATCCGTACTCAACATGCTTCTTCTCCGCGATGCTAATTATATAAGGACAACTTGAACTCTCGTGTCTGGCGAAGATACCCAAAGTACATTTTATTCTATTTATCTTGAATGCCAAAGAATTCTGTGAATGGAGTCGAACAAATAGCGCGTGAATGAAAAGGTGTCTCATGGCCTCGATGTAACCGACTCTTTCAGCTTCTCACATAACGGACTGGAAGTAGCTATACGTATATAAGACAGTACAGGAAGATTTCATCTCAATTTACAGTACACCAGGTATAGTTTAACGCGACGGCCAGTTGAATGAATCCGGTGTTAAATGCACCGTGGGAAAATAATAAAGTTGATGATTAAACATTGTATTACAAAAATATTTATCACAGTTATCTAGCTTATAACGTAATTTCCGTATATCATACTGTACGACGTCATTGCTACCGTTACTCGTAATCACCATGTGCCAATGTTATTAGCTTATTAGACACTCATTAAAGGCTGATTTTCATTTCATACAGGCTGCTGTCGAGAAACATGTACCTACTTCGTTAGACAAGATTAAGAAGAGAAGAAAAAGAACGTGCACCCGTATTGCCAAGTATGGATTTGGCACGAGACAGGAAATGATTTGTCTCTTTTTGATTTTATTTTCCGATACGTAATTACGCACCGGTAATTAGTCTCTTGGAGGAATGCTAGACTGATTATCAATTATCGTACTACGAAGATCTAGATCCGGTATGTGACATAAACTTATTTGCATAGTTATGTGTATAAATAATATTATGAGTTTATGTCTGTGAAAGCTAAGTCAACCTGTATATCTATATACAGTCCAAACAGAATTCTACCTCTGACAGCTACTGTGCTGATAAACAGTAGAAAACTCGCTGACAGCGCCACCGCGGCAAGTACTGAATACTGCACACTGCAGCAGTAATACTCAACCGGTTGTGGTCGTCCGTCTCGTTGAACATTTCGCACGTTCCATAATGGCCTGCGAGTTTCCATTCTAAGCAATAAAGGAAGTCAGACACGAGCGCGTTGGGATCCACGGAATTCCTGTTTTGCTGCTGTTTGCGATTTTAAAACCGGCAACTAGTATACGTCGGCGGCCATCTTTGACATTTCACGTGGACGCTGGACTTTCTCGCAGTCAAAAGTTGCTCGTTAGGTAATGGGTCTGACGCTTATGTAAGTCCATGAGGATTTTTGGAGTACACAGGATTTATAATTGTATATATGTATATTGGGTTATATGTGTATTATTGTCGGATGATAAGTGGGGTAAGTACTGACTGCTATAAACCAATGAAATTTTGATCTTTGAATTTTATATGGTATTAAGGTCGCTCGCTATCTTCCCACTCGAGGACAAAGCCGATTACGTTGAACCTTGTAATGTTCAATGAAACATCAGGAACAGCTGCTCACGTGCTGAGGCTTTGGTCTAGTCCTCACTGGGATATTTTGCCGCCTCGTGCTGTTGCAGCACGGGTGCCTGCCCGTCGATACACGTGGGTGAGCCTGTTTCACTCGTAGAGTCAATAGACTGATAACATGGATAACACCTTCATTTTCAATACTAAAAATAAAAATACTCCTCACGCGTTCATGATTTACAAAGAAAATTAGTATGTACGTATTATAGGCGAGAGTAACTAATAATTTAGTATTGAAAAAATCTACTATATACTTTTATAATACTTCATTGTTACGTACAGAAGTTATTAAAATGATTTTTGAGACGAAAATTTTATTCCGTTATACATTTGACATAACTTTGAAATTTTTACAATTAGGCAAGTGCAATCTACATATAGTGTGTTGAAGGAGGCGTATAATTGCTCAGTGGTTGAAAATAAAAAAATTCCCAAGGATTGAAATTAAGAGAATAAAATACAAGAGCTAAATGGAAAAAAGAGACCGTCCGTTTATTGCTCAATATTGAGATTCCTTGGTTATCTTGACTTGTCGAAAACTTAATCACCCACGCGTATTCTGCCCTCGGCTTTATCCAACCCCGTGATATTGACGTAGCTCGTCAAGTCAATTGCACTACTATTTCTATATCAGGTGGACGCAGAACCAATATGTATTAGCGTACTGAACCAGAGTCTTCGCTATAGCATACTAAACTGCAAGCTAGAAACATAGATGCACTCTGGTGGCGGATAATAGAAGCTTTGGTATATAATGCATTGAACGTACCCCAATGTATTGGCCATCTATGAATAACTGTGGTACTTCAATGGTCGTGCATCCAATACGGTCTCTTAATTCAGTCTGAGATTCTGCACTCATGAACATGTCTCGTTCTTCGTATTTGACCATATGTGTCCTGAGGATTTGCTTGACCTTCATGCAGGCGTAATAAGTCTCCCTCACGATGCCCATTGTCGTCGTGTAGATCACAACTTTTCCCGCGTCTTTCGCCTTGTAGTTCTGAAACAAAATGAGAAAAAGTTACGTTCTCTTATTAGTACAGCGGTGGCAGCACCATCGACGGGAACGCATACCTATTCTTACTTCGTACTGTCCGCACTTATGCTCGACCCACAAGTTCGCACGCTCCGCAAGTACATGAAATATGGTACGAGATATATATCTTGCGAAATAATAACGATCGAGACCTTTAATTGCGATTATACAGTTGTATGACTACTTTTAATAATGCTTTCATAAATTTTCCCAGATGGCTTCGACTTCGTGATTCTCACGTAACGATCCAAGATAGTCGTTAACATTGAAACTAACCGACGGACAAATTTGCACAAACTGAGTAGTGCGCTGAAATAAACATATGTTTATTTTTTATTTATGATGTTACTTAAGAAAATATTTATTATTTATCATTTAAGCAAAGTTATAACGACCGAGCGATCTAACCTCAAACTGTCATACGGCTACTGCAGATGAAGTTTTTGCCACAGCAAGAGAGGAAAAAAGGGAGTGAAAAAATAAAAGAAGAAAAAGCACAGTAACCTCACTCTTCACGTCTACGTCGTCGCAGCTTTCTGCCAGGTAATTTAGATTTATGGCACGCTTCGAAAGCGTCCTCTTTAGCCTCAAGTATATGGTGCCTCTTTTCTCTTCTCATTTACTTTTTTTTTTTGTTTTTGTTTAAAGCTCGCCAACTCAAGCCATTCCAGCATACTCTTCTGAAATTAAGGTATCCTGTATTCACTGGAGCTGCAGTGTAATTGCTGAACGAGTGCGATCTTGAAATTCGCAACTTACTGCCAACTTTAATAAGCTAATCTGGCGCGACTTAAGCGCTATCTCAACCGTCATTGAGACCATGAGACGGCAATTTCATTCCTATGTATTTTCTCCGTTACGTTAAAAATTTTTCATTAGGTCTAACACGTCTGCTTGCCTAATAATATCTCTGTCTATATCACCTTTTTATGCGTAATGGCGTTTCTGCTCTCGATTTTACATTTGGCATATCTGTTCTCTCAATTTGTATTATTTAAGTGCAGACTAGTCCAGATACGCTTTTACGATAACCAAGGTGACCGATAATTCAGACTTCCATTGTTCTAGTTTTCACACGCGTGAACTTTTTTACCTGCTATTTACAATATTGCTAATGACAATTCAATCTACTATCATTTACTACTGAATATCCTCGCATCTATAGATTTCATTGATTACGATCTTTTTTGTATAGCCAAAGACTTGTGTATTCGATAGCAGGTATATCAACGTTCACTCTAATGCAAAAAAAAGAAGATACATTCTCATGGAGAATTTCACTGCACACAATTCTTTACAGTTCGACGATTCTATCGGATTTGATTCAGATTCGTATCAGTATTTAATTTAATCGAGAACAGCGACTTTATTTCTTTTCATATCACATCGTTCCACATGCAAGTCCATTCACAATCAATGCTTTCCGATACAATGATTTGATCAATATTTCTCATCAGCCGATTGGACTTTATCTTTTTGCTTTCATATATACTATATTAACCCAGAAATACTACCAATGCTTATGCCCCGTTTGCCGCTTTATCGTCTTCGACCGATTGTGGAAATAGATATAAGGAAAGGGAGACTTTCCGTTCCGTTACGCAATACCGCTAATGCTGTATTATATAAAAAGCCAGCAATTTTTCACACAACCCGTACGCTTATCTATGCACTAGTTCTAAGCGATCAGACCGCAGGCAACATGATGACGTTACGAAGCTCTTGCTGCACTGTAGTCACGTACGGCATACTAATATAATTTATTGCATTTCGCGTAAACGTCCGTTCACACAACCAGTTCGGAGGAACATGCCCTGCATGCCTTTTTATATGCCAGACGCGTTCTGAACGAACGCAGCCGTGCAGTCACCAAGACATTTCCAAGATATTTCTAGGTACGGACTGTTTTTTTTTCTGTTCCTCCTTCATAACGTACAATTACTCCAGAATGCAGTACGCCGCAATTTTACTTAACAGCAATAATGGTTACTGCGTGCGGCAGACATATCTATATCGTGCCAATAAGTACGGGCATTGGACTGACGAAACGATCTGGAGATTTTGCGGCTGACACGTATCCTCATGCGAGGACGAAGCCGAAAGAAAAAGGAGACTTTGCGAACGCAGGTTAAAAAATTTAAATTTTAATTAGTTCCCGCGCCTTTTTCACTGATATAAAACAGGCAGTGGACGATTTTGTGCTAAACGTATAATAATTCAAATATGGCCGTCTTGTCTACTTAACAATTATCTTGACCCCTTTGCGCGGACTCTAATTAATTATAAGGGTCTCTTTGTTACCGAATATTAATCAAGTCATTAGTGGTAGGTACGTTATGTAATAATTGTTTTGCAAACAACCGTCGCCTTATGAACAAACTTTTACTTTATTTTGAGAAAGTTCAACCGAGGATCCACTGTAGTTGGTCTCCGTGCGTTCTTAAAGTCGAGTACTCGACTGTTCGTAAAATCTGTGCATTCCTTAGATCTTAATCTTGCGCAAATAGGCGATTGCCGACGGTGGCGACCGCTGCTGCTTACATCAAATATTTTTCTTGTTCGCTTACGTAACCGGGAGACTGAGAGTCAATACGGAGAGAAATATAGAGGAGTTAGGAAATGCGAGAGAGAGAGAGAGAGAAAGAAACAGTCGGCAGGAGAGACTACCAATGGTTGAGACTACGGCGGGGAGAGGACAGCGCAGAGATCATGATTTTGTTAAATTAACTTTCACTGCATAAGATTAGTATGGCGATACTTTGCTCCACGTAACGCGAACAATATGGCGCTGTTCACCTGTTGCAAATTTATGCAGACTACTTCGCTCCGATATAACCTTCCTTTGACTACGGTAGTCAGTGTAACGTTTATAATAACCATGTAAACGTCATTATACGTTAAATCGATTATTTATGTTTTTCAGTATATAATTTTTTTCAACGACTGTACTTCATTTGGTATTCGCGTTTCAGGGTCTTGGAGATTTTCAAAACGACAGATCAAATAAGGGTGTGTAATTGAATTAGCATAATTAAGGGTAACTTTACTGTCAGGTGAACAGAAAATTGTATTTACAACGTTGCAAATTATTTTGTTTCAGGGTAACATTCATTTGACTACGGTAGTCAGTTTAACAGGGATAATAAATACGTAAATTCCACTGCAGGTGAGAAGAACAACTTTAAATTTTTTCACTACGTCAATTTTTTTCTCCTCGAGAGTGTCACTCCCTTTTATTCATGTTTCAGGACACTGAACATTTTTTAACAAGAGGCCAAACGAGGGTGTGTAATCAAATTGGAGTAATTGAGAATAAGTGATACTGGAAATTGGAAAAAATAATCGAATAATATATTCCAATGAACGTTTTTTCCTGTCTACCGTCATTCGTGCTATTAACAACAATTGGACGTATGACGTTGGTCATACGTTACAAAACTTCTTTTATTTACGCAGTTTGATACAAGCTCCCCGATATTTATCAAGATATAAAATGACTAATTCAGTTACAGCATACGAAAGCCGTACGTAAATTACAGGTAATTGAGTGAATAAAACGAGTCGTGATAAATTACTACGAATCATCAAGCGATGACTCACATCTCAGAGACATGATAAGATAAGGCAATATATACATATATATATATATATATGTATATATTCAAAGATAACACTACGCAAGAAAAAATAATAAAAGAGAGAATAAGAAGAAGAAAGGTATAATTACGCAATGGAAAAATAAAATATTGCTCAGCGAATCCATCAGTACCGTATCGAATATACATATATTGTAAGTTCACGTGGATGAATCTAGCTGGTCCATATCACTTTGAAAAAACTTCTAGGAAAAACTTAGCAATGTCCACGATTTATATAATATTATGAAATCATATCAACCACCTGGCGTTCCATAGAAGAGACATTTATGATAGTCAAAGTTTCAACGATTCTCACGAGTCCAGTAATCACGTCGTGAAACGACTCTATCGTAGGCACGTAATACGACTGGCAGAATTATCATTAAAATATCTGTAATCAGATAGAAAAGTAACGCGTCGAGCATATCCGTAATTCTAATAGAGCTTTGCCATGCACATTGAAGCACCTTGCAATAATTTCAAGCAACAACGTGTGAGGTTGGGTGGTTACGTAGTGTCAGTACCTAACCTCAAATAATGCCGTGATTCGATTTTTATAGGTTTGGAGAAGCGAGTGGTAAATTTTAACACGCGAGTCACGATGTATTCATGAGATTATATATACGGTATATGCACATATATACGTGATATATAGTACGACCTATGTTATATTAGCTACACATAGCCTTAGGTAAAATGGCGTAATGCGTGTTTTGCGTAAAGCGCGTTGTTATTTTGTCCTTGTTCAAAGGCAACCGAACTCAGTTAGTCTTTTGCGTATTGATCCTGCGTGTTTTACCTGAGGGTATGCAGTTTGCGTGTAGTTGCTGATCTCTATGATTTTATGCTTATTGCGCGTACGTTGGCGCAATATGATTTTTAAAATTTTAATTTTTTTTTAATGGCCCGACTGATCTCGCGTTAGCGAATATAATTTTTGCAACGTTTTAACGTGGACTTTTCGGGTGATTAGTGTTATGATCGTTTAATAGATATAATAAATTTAGAATGGCGGACATTAATAAGCTTTCGAATATGTTGATGCAGTCGTAAAATTCGCAATAGCGGGAATGCAGTTAGATGCACCTTTTTTTTTGCGGTGGTAAAATGTGCATCTTATATGGCTCAACGTATAAATGTCATAAATAATAGTTCATCGTAATTTTACTTGTTAAATTAATTATAGGTTTATAGATACTTGGTTTGTGATTATAAATATTATTTGCGTGCTGCAGTTTAATGTATGGATACTCAAGTGGAACAGTAGGTCATTAACGAGATGAGAACTTAATGAGAATTTTAATAGTTTAAATCTTAATGCGCAATCTACTTGCGCAATAAGATTAATGACAATTGCATTAAATCATTATTTTTATATCAAGCATACGCTAACAAAACTTGTGCGTCAAGGACAACTATGGTGTACTGATGATTATTAATTTTTTGACCTTAAAACGATATTAATGACTTTATTCAAAATGGAAAACAGGTTTTTTGATAATGTAATTTTAAAACAATATGTAACTAGTGTTACTAGGTTACCTTGAAATTTTTTACGAATTCACAATTCTTGTCTTGAAATCTATTGGGCTGTCATAATTGTTTTGATATTTAATTTATTCAATTTTTTGGGAATTTTTAATCCAAGTATCAAGATACGTATTAGTAGACATTTTTGATCTGATATTACACATTGGGAATTTCAGTGCTTGAAAACAATTAAGGCTTCTGTATAATTGACAGCGAAAAATATCTGGTACTTGAAAATGTCATATCGATATCGATACGATCAGATCAATCAGATTGTATCTGAACGAAGTGTCTGTTGTCATAAATTAAGGTCTGTATTGCAATTAAAAGTTCAATTGACAAGTAGGAATTTATGCTAATTAGTTAAGTCAACCTTATGAGAAGTATTTTTGAAACATAACGTGTGCATATTTAACACGGATTTGTAGTTTATAAATAATTTGTTTGGCATGGGAGGATGTCAATATTTTGCCAAAATTTTCACTCTGCAAAAAATCTCCAATTAATTGAATCGGAAAATAATAATTTAGCAATGATAAGAAAAAAAGAGGACGAAATCTTTCGTCTGTTAAATTTCTTCGAAATTAAGGGTGATAATTTTTTCAGATATAATTCGCTCGACCGATTGGACTGATTACGAGCTGTAATAAAAAATCCTAAGGACAGATAAAACAAAGGTCGTTAAACATAAAGATTCTCTTAACTTTGTCTTATGGATTTTTATGGACCAAGTATGGGATACAAAATTCAGGATGGGTTAGAAAATATAGTAAAGAAATTTGCAAGATTCCCTACCAAAAAGCTCATAAAGTTTTGGTACTTATAATAAATTAACCTGACTCCCAACTGTACAATGTTGGTAATCATACAAGAGACTCCAGGGGAATAACACTTTTTTTTTTGTAATAAAGAATTTTACCTAAGGCGAAATTGATTATCACGGTGTAGAAATATTCCAAAGATGGCGTATTATATTACAGGATCGGTTCGTGCGTAATAATATACTCGTTACCATTAAGCCTAAGACAGCAGATACTTATTTCAAAATCACCTTTACGTATGTCTAATGAAATATCTGATTTCGATCTTTACGCTTAGTCGAGTCTCGCTCCTGTCTTTGACGTCAACAAATATAAAAAACGTCAATCAGTTAAGCACGAATGAAAAATGAGAATCAAAATCATCGGCAAAAGTGTTGATGCGCGCAACGTATTTCAACTTTGTTAAAAAATAGGAGAAGAAAGTTTTATTTGAATTTAGGTATTTTTACAGTACCTATATTTACCTATACATTATAATATAACGTTCTCGGGTTATGTGATAACGTCACGTCGGTATGGAAGAAATCTTTTTCTTCGGAAAATTTCCATGTATCGGAATTGGCTTGCGCGAAGATTTATCCTTTTTTTGAGCTAATAGAGTTTTGGTATCTGTTTTTATTCCATTTTTTAAATCTGACCCTCTTTGTTGGATAAATCATCTAATATTTCTAAGTTTATTAGATACTATGATTGATACAGGTCAAAAGAAGATTATTTCAGAATGATTTTTGATATAAGAAATTTGCAGTGTTGCAATGAACAAAAAAATCCCTCGAGTTGACAATCCTGCTCGAAAGTCGTTTTAGACTGGAATCACATTTATAATCCCATAAGGAATAAAGAAAGTTTTCAGATAATCGCTTGAGACAGAAAATTTATGTTTAATTTAACACACGTGATATCCGCGAAAAAACAATTGTAATTAGGAGTCTTGAGAGAAAATGGGTTAACACTGGTTGCATCTTGACATATTTATACAGTAAGATATATAGCGCGGAGATATCTAGAAACTTTTTTAATAGAGAAATTTTAGAAATTGCCCGTATATACGTGTTTAAAAATAAAACTTTATCGATGCGGCCCTTCGATTGAATTTTCAAATATTAAAAGCAGTAAATTTGCACTTAAAATTAGTATCGATCAGAAGAATTTTAAATAAGGACTAATCGACCTTTCATTACGTCATTTGAATAGCTGATTTCCTACAATGAAATAAATCGTTCAATTACTGACTGTCTATATATTGTTCCCAAATTCATTAATAAATTTGCGCATAATTTTTCCACCATACGAGTAATCATAAATCGATCGATTCTCGATATATCTGAGAGTTTTTATTTTTTCTTAAAATATTTCGCGCGACGTTATCTAAGCGGAAGGTAAAAAAATTTTTCAAATTCAAAATTAAAATTCATATCATTGCGTTATAGATTTTTCATTTGTCGAATGCTGCGTGGACTTCTAATATAATTCGTCCCAGTTCAATATTATTATTATTAACAATGGCCAGATTATAATTTTATTATAATAAATTACCAATAATTTAACATACGTCGCCAGAGGACGTGCTAAATTACGTCATAGTCCCTCGCGATAAATTTTCATTGGAATTATTGAATTTGGGGAATTCAAAACTATGCAGAATTTCGAATATATTACTTCAATGATATTATACGTTCATGACGCTCATACGTCATTTCTTTCTTTTTGTCTATACGTCACTTTTAATGGATAAGTTTTTGCAGCGCCGCGCTGCGGCTGCTTTGAGTACCTACTAATGGAAGATTAAAATTGAAGCCTGACGTCACTTTTGGTAATTGAAAAAAGTTGGCGAAGGAGGCGGTGAAGCGAATGTGAGAACATTGGAAAAGTATAAGTCGACATGTAGAAAGGAAATGAAGACGTATGTGTATGATATATTGATAATTTCAAAATATAAAATACGAGTCTTGAAAAAAAACTTAGCGTTTAACAGTATTTCGTTATAAAAAATAAATAGTGAAGTTACACTCTATCAAAGGAAATTCTAATGGTAAAATAATTTTCTAAAATTTTATTAAATTGACTGTATTTCAAAGCTAAGATCATTTTGGAATCTTTGACTATAATTGAATTTTCATTAATCGAAAAATATAATCGGTGATACAAATTTAACGTGTATGTAAATTTGCAATTGATGTCGATTGGTTGTGATGCAAAATGAGTTTGTATAAACTTGCAAATTTTTCATTTTTTTTTTAATCGCGAATTTAATTTCATAGTCAGTTGCTAATCATAGATATGCAGGTAAATATGCAAATTCAGAATGTTCCAGCAGGATACTTAAATCGTGACTGATTGCAAAAATGACCATGAGAATATTTAAATTATTTAAAAAATTCATTATTGCAATACACGACAAGATACGAATTATAGTTACAACAATTATCATGTATTTAATTTTTGTATTTATTGTTATTTTTCTATCGGGCTACCGTCTATGTCACGTTTCACAGAATTTCTATTGAGTTCACTTTTTCCCAATGGATTCTATGGCAGTCTTGATTTGTATGGATATGTGTATACACACATGGAATCTGCCGTGATTTATAAGCGACATAAAACAACGTGTCTCGTGACTATTTGAAAAAGTCTGTTTAGAAGATTTAATTTCAAAAGACGTTTCATTATATAGCAAGTAACGCCGTGCAGACAGTCTGTCATTCTTATAATGACAGAGTTACCTTCCATTTCGAAAGAGCCTTTGCATCAGATCTGTAAGAACGAATATGACTCCGTTTTAAAAAGACTATAGACAAAAGAACGAACCTCATTTCCTCCTAGTATATTACGTTTTATTTTTGCACAGTATTTTATTTTCCTTATAGCAAAATCCACGTATTACATTCTAAAAAAACATCAATTATCACGTGACTCCTGTATGTATAAAATCTTAAATCATAGTTGTCCTTGGTAAGATTTTCATTTTTGCTTGAACATGGATTTCTGCCATAATCTTTATTATGGAAAAGTTTTACTTTAGCTTAATCAAAGAAACCAAACGTTTTCGTCTATAGGGAATAACGTAAAATTGCAAGGCTTCCAGTCTGGATTATGTTATACGAATTCTGCAATATCTTACAGCGAAACCTAATGAGACACTCTGTATCTAATTTCGACGCGATTCCAAAATTGAATTTTGCCTGATGAACAGTGTACACAAAATTTTCGATATAGACATATTCTCTGATAGCGAATTCGTTCTCTTTTCATTTTGAGTGTATCGATCGTCCGAAAGGTCTTGTTAGTTTGCATTTTGGAAAAAAAATTAAAATAAATGAAAAAAATTTTTGGTACGATCCCATCAGCTATGCCATTCGAAATAAAGAAACTGACATCGTTTAGCTTTCTTAAATAATATACATTTGAGTACAGCGGTAAATATTACTGGGACGCAAGGAATGTTGTGGGAATGTGAAGAAACGAAGTCAACTCTAAGTAGTACAGGTGGCTGTTTGAGGTATGAATAATGTAACGTTAAATTGCCATGAAAAATGAAAAAAAAAAAAAAGTGTCAAAAATGAGGCGATGCAAGATTTTCGGGTCGGTAAAGAAAGAATCTGTAGAGATGGTAAACGTCAAGAAGAGGTGGTGAAAAATTTATATTAGCCGCAACGAACTCATCCATTCATTTTCTTAACGTAACTTCATTGACAATCTTGACTTCTCCTCGATGCAATCAATGGAAATGTACATTCGAACAATATATCATTACGCAACGAGTTCGTTCGTTTTCTCATTAAGTAAAAAAAAATTGTAGATTGGTTACGCGATAACCTTACGCACCTTCTTCATTCCTACGTAATACGACCCATGTCGGTAATGTACATTCACAGAATATAGATATAGCTGTTTACGTTTACTCGTGAATAAACAAGGACGTGTTATGCAGGAACACGTTGAAAATTTAAAGTCGGTACTGCGCAGATACATATTTTTTAGAAATACAAAAAAAAAGGCGTGAAATGGAAATTTGACGTGTCGAAGCCTTGAGATTATTTGGAATGCTCGTACGTAAAGTAATTTCGCGTGACGTCATTTCCTGGATTTTTAGAAGCGAATATGTTTCATTGTACGATCGCGATTTTACAAATTCTGCTAGATGAGAAAAATCTAAATTAACTCTATTGTGCGTGTGGCGGTTTTTTTTTTTTGGAATTACTTGCTTTTCATTTTAGTGAATACGACCTGCTATTCTGAGGAAAGTTGTATACGTCTTTAAATAATGCGAGGAAGATGTCGCTTTTAGGTTTGAATACTATATGCAAATGCTGTTTACCATTTTGGTTCGTAAACTCGTCCCGGAGTCTCTGAGATGTTGAGAAATCCAAAATGGAACTTGTTCACGATTTGCATTTTCATTTTTTTCCCGCCAATTTCTCATTGAACGTATCGCACGAGTCCAACGCATAAGATGGAATTTTTACGTCTTCGGCTTGTCGGGAGGTTTAACGGATTTCAAAAACGGGTGTGACTATGTGGCTAATGACATTTGTTAAAGGAGACTCGTGAAACTGAAGTTTCACCAGGAAACGGAAGACAACTTCACGTATAACTTTATGAGTATCGATTCAACTTGAACCGCAAATTCGTTTCTAACTTAAATATAATTTCAAGCGGGTTGAGAATAATTTAAAGTTTCCGTTCGCGAGCAATCATTAGCATCTTTTGATTTTAATATTTTAATACAGATTTATATTAAATAATTATAATATTCAATCCAATTTATTTTCATGCTACAAAATAATTATAAATAAACAATTACACTCGTATCCATCTGAATATTAGTAAGGGGATACAGTTCGACAAAATTGATCGATGCTTGTTGATTTTTGAATTTTTTGAAAATTCGAAATTTTCAATTTTTCTACGTCTTCACTACAAAAAATTTTAACAGGCTTAGCCATCAACTCTGATCTATTTATGTCGAATTAAAACAACCGATCAGTGAATTTAATAAAAGAAACCAAAGGGTAAAAATGTGGCATAATATTTCGTGATATTAACAAAAAAAATAAATAAAAGGATCCAATATTTACCTAATAAAATAGCCAATGGTGTAAATTAGTATTAATATTATTCTGTATGACTACACATGATACATTTATGGGTCCGCTTGAGTTGTCTCGATTAAACAAGCTTTTATTTTCGCAATTTATAATTGGTAAAAGTTGCGTCATTTCATGATACTCCAATTGGCAAAAAAAGAATTCAATTTTTTAAAACTTATTTTATTAAACCTTAAAAATCATTATTATTCTTTTTATGTTTATTACACGTAATCAATAAAACTCGCGCGTATTGCTTCATGGACAGAAGATAACAAAATATATTAATTATAATGTTCATCATGAATTCATATAATATATTTTCATATTCATATGTATCAATTAAATAATCCAATCTCGTGAATATTCCCCGAATACGTAACAACCACGGATATAATAAACGATAATTACGACCGCGCGGAACATTCAACAAAGTCAAATCATTACAGTGCAATTTATTTAAACCATCGGTGAAAGTAATGAGAATCGTTTAGCGAAACGATTCAATGTAAAATCCACTGTAGCCGATCGTACAAAGAAAAGGAAAACTTTTAAGAGGATGAATTCGAGTATGACAGCCAAACGATGAGTTTCGATTGGTTAACTTTCACAACCGATTATCCATAACGCGATCACGATCTGTTAGCTGACTTCAAAGACGATCCCGAATGACTTTGCCCGATGCGAATTGCTCTTGGCTAATCGATGACCGATCGATGAATTTTCGCAAGACAAAAGACCAATTTATCAATCGACCCAAAACGATCGCCTCACCGTTAAAGATTATGAAAAATCCTTATTTTAGATAAAAATTCCAAAATTTGTAAACGAAGAAAAAATAAAAATAGCATGTCACCCTTGTCGATTTCTATATATCGACGTATCGAAAAAATCGCAAAAAATATACGAGATCGATAAATCGATGAAAATCATCGATCTATCAGGCACAAAGTTATTACCAAATTATACAATATTCTACCGTGTGTGAAAGCAGACAGGAAGTGAATGATTGCGAAAATATCGAATTCCGAAATCATTGCTGCCATCCTGCCGGCAATATATTGGCGAGTAAATAACATGACACCGTCGATGAATAATCGACGGTATAATTGGGTTGCCACTCACTTAAGAGACTGGCGATTATTATTACGAACCGACTCATCACAATAGCTCATTTCTCATTTCGAAATAGACGATAGTCGATTTGCAGAAAAATTCAAGATAAAGCTAAGTACCTACCTACTGCAGCGAGTGCACTTAATTATATTTGCACGTGTCACAGCATCGCCTACGTATCGGAAAGAAAATGTCATTACTCCGATCTGACTGGAAATGGCATACATGTATGTATATGCATAGGTAATACATAAAGGGTCGTTAACACTTACACACTTAATTTTTCAAAGCGGTTCTTTTATCTTTAACTTTTTTTTTCCCGAACCCACTGCAGTTAGGTACCTACGTGGTACCTACTCTGTGACGTAATTAACCATTGAGTAATATTCTTATAATTACCATTGCTGCATACGTAATAGACGAACTTTGCTCTTTATGCGTCTTAGACATTTTCTCTAGAGCTTTCTTCATTTCATATATTTTTTTTTCCCACAATCTCTTTATTACTACTGTCGCACGAAATTGTTGTTTCCATCATAACAAATACACGAGTATTAAATGAACCTGAAGTTGGTTGCAAAATAGGAAAGAAATAAAAAACTATACAATTTCAGTAGATACAAAACCCTTGAATTTAGTTATATATGTATATAAATTTGTGCAAGGCCTTCGAGAACAAATTGTACCGATTGAAGTTGGCTGTACCATAAAAAGTACATGGTTCAGGTAACTTCAATTGATACGATACTTTCTCGAGTATTCTGAAGTACCACGTGTATCCTGACACCATGAAATCCGACATGCGAAATTATATTCTCGAAATTCATTGGCAGCTATAAACGTCATATTACATTTTGTTTATTACCGATGATTCTTTGCGCCTGGTAATCGTTCCGTGAAGCAGCCATTCGCGCCGTAACAGCAAGAGGACGTTACTCCGGAATAGAGTGTCAATAGAAACCAGCCGGTTTGCACCAAAGATTCGTGAAAGTCATTGCATCAATTGAGACAGGCAAAAGCGACCGTTTATCGTGTCAGCTGGGATCACGTCCCTGAGTCCTTTTGGATTTTCAGGACGGATGTCGGGAAATATTTTTTGGGTTAAAAAATAATGAATTTACGTCTGAGTGAAAAAGTAAGTAACTGGGCGTAAGGGAAGATGGATTATGCGACTGCTGGATAGAGTAAACCTCTTTGGCAAATAGACTCGGGCCTACGTGAAGACGGTGTTCTGGATGGTCTGAGGTTGCAGTGGGTAGAGGATTGAGAGAGAGAGAGAGAGAGAGAGAGAGAGAGAGAGATGAAAGATTAAAGGAGAGAATGTGGAGGGAAGATAAAAAGGTGAAGGTGGTAGGTGTTCCTGGAGGTGGAGGTAGGAGTCGAGGCCACGGAGACTCGAGAACAAGAAGAGAGAGGATATGGAAGTAAAGAGCCAAGAAAAGTCAGACTGACCGAATGACTGACTGACTCTTTATTGTAGGTCCGAGTCTTCAGTCTGAGACTGTGACGGAGATTGTGACTCCGGAGGATCCTGTCGTCGTGGCGGCCTCTTTGACCTGCTTTCTCTTTTCCCACCAGATTTGTCTCCTGGACATGCCTACTGCGTTTTCTTTAACTGGGAAATTCACAAAGATAGGCATTGCCACCTGTGACGATCCTGTCGCTTTGGAATTTTTGATACTGAAAAATATGAAATTTGACCTATTTATGATATACTGGAATTCTTATATGTTTCTTTGAAACAGGTTCAAAGTTTGCCACGAAAAATCTGGGTCGTCTTACACGTTCCGGCTATTGACAGCTAATGGTTCCATATGTTTGCATTTATCTTGGGTTATGGTTACAGGGGTAATAGCCGCTTTGGAGTAAACATGCTAATAGGTTGGTAACACTGAGGGGAAAAAGAAAGTCCAAGGAGCTTGCTATGCTGTATATAAATTATAGCGTTAAATTAACGTTCACATCTGACACGTATATAGTAGCTGGGTCAAATTTTGGCTGATGTCAAATAACCCAATTGATCAGACGAAACTATAGAGTGAAATTGGCAGATAGACCGTCGGATAAAATGAACAAGTAAGATACTTAATATACGCAGTAGAGTAAGGACTACTTATTGAGCCTGAAATATTAAATGAAAAATAAGGAAAAGAAAAAAATTTTTAATTACCAAATCATCGATTCACGAGTAAGCATCGAATCGATTTTCGATTAATATAAATTTCAATCGATACTTCAAATTTAAATATAAAGCACCGTACTGAACGATACGTTGGTTTAATAATATAGCACGTGTAAAATAGTCCCTTCTAAAATAAAAGTCTAGCAAAGATAATCGAACGACGCAATTAATATTTCAGTAGAGAATTTACTGTCATTTTATTACGACAGGTTGGTACCGAACCTAAAACCGTTTATATGCCCTAGTTTATATTGCCATAATGGTCCAGCACCTTTGAAATAAGATACGAGATAGGACGATATACGTCGGACTGGGTCCAAGAAAATTTATTAGTTTCAGCAAGCGAGGCTAAAGAACAGCAAAATATATAATAATACAGTAGGAAAACAATGGTTCCCATTGTCGGTCTCGGTTGTTTCATTATTAGAGAAAAAAAAGAATTAATGATTTTTACTTTTCCAAGAGTTCCAACGCCTTCCTATTCTTCGTCCTTTCTAACCTAACCTAACCCAACCGTCAGCAACGTTCGCAACGTTCAAAAGGCAGTTTCTCGAACTTCCTGATTCGCATAATGAATCTAGTCATCGCCACTGATCCAGGAATCAGCCAATGACACTCGTGCCGAATGACTTCCTGCTCGAGCTTTGAGAAAACGTTACATTATTTGCCATTCGTCGAACACGCTCGATATTCGAAAGTTCGTCTTCTTGGCCGTCGATTGGTTCGTACATCGAATGATAATTCGTATTAATCGACAATTATGTGTTATCTTGATTCCCGTGTTATCAAATGTCGTCACTTTAATCGCAACTGATAATAAAATGCTTTTGACTCGGTTAGTCAATGCTTGACTAGTACAGTTACCATCGGTCGGTAACAAAACTCTTCGAAGTTAACACAAACTGTATGTAAACCCGTTGGATGCGCGCGCACTGTTTAGTTTACATAAATCCTATGGCCTGAGGAGTCTTATTATCTGTCGCTAAGGCGTTACATTACTTTGGAATTTTACACTTGTAACCGGATAACAGCTGTTTACGAGGAACGTGGCTTTTATGATCAAAGTCGTGCTATTTTGCACTTTCACAATTTTACGGAACCAATTGATAATTCGGGTGTACTAAATTCTTAGGATGTCACTGAACGACCTATTCGTGCCGAGATCCATGAAAAAAAAAAAGATTTTTTTTTTTCGTATCGACGGACCAGCGAACTGTGATTTTCTTGCATGCTCTTATACGCTATATCGAAAATATGTGTTTTCCACTCACTGCGTGCTTTCTCCAAATGAAAGACATACACAGAAAATAAAAAAACAGCAAATGAGGTTCGTGTAAATGATCAAGTAAGTAAATAATAAAATATAAGCATAACCATCGAGTAACTATACAAATATTGAATTTTGATATATCCAAGATATTATTATTTTTTATCGAATAAAAATAGAAAAGCTAGTAAACCCAGTAAAATCCATCACTTATTCACGACTCCTTGCGTTCTCAAAGTTCTTCCGTATACAATTTTACCTGTTACATTACACGCACTGGCACGAGAAGAAAACCCGACTTAATGCAACATAATTATCCTGCACTAAGTTGCATCTTGTCGATTCTCAACACAGTTTTACGACTGGACTTACGAGTTTTCAAGCACAGCACAATTAGCACTTTTTGTCCAGCATGGTTAAACCCAACCTAACCCAATTCAACACAACCAGAGGATTCCGTACAAACCGTCGGTCCAGGTCGATCCTATCCACGCACGGATAGACATGAAGCAACGTTATGCACTTTATTCGATTCCAAAATTCATCTCTTATAATTCCACGAATTCAAATTTTTTCTATTTTCACTATTTCCAAGATCGACCAAGAGCCATAGTAAAATTTACAAAGAATCTCCAATAGAAACCTATCCGTATCCTGTATCCAGCATCCAGTCCAAAAGATCGTTTCTAGAAAGATCGGTGTATTCCCACAGACGCGTAATTATTAAACCAGTAAAAAGAATTAACGATTTAATTGAACTTTATGCAATTATCCATAAATGCCGGTATACGACTGCATACCTTCAATGAGGTAAATACACCGTTTTTTTTTATACCCAGGACTACGGGTATACCTATATATACATTATTTGTATACTCATATACACGTGTAACGTGTCTAATTTATTTTATTCATTAGCATTTTTTTTTCGTTGTTTTTACCATATAAACAAGATACTCAATCCTTATTAATATTTATGCAATTACATTGCTGCAGCGATTTTATATTCTACGTACGCTTACAAAATGCAACGTGTCGTTAAAACGTAATGGTTACGCGTTGGCCGCAATTTTCCTTCCTTCCTGAGCTGCAGCCAAAGATACAGGAAATTACACTGCAGTTACGCGAGCCCTCACGATAAATGGACGTTTATACAGAAACGATAATCTAAGACGTAGTAACGTTAAAATTACAATGGGAAAGATACGTGTCACGCATGCTAATGATATACGAGGACGTTTCGTGTTCGGAGGCTAAGAAAGCGACGCGCTCCATTTAATTAATTAAATTCAATATTTTATGAGTTTCCCTGACACTGGGTACTTATATACATAAAATTACCACTTTCTCTCCGTTAATTACGATTATATATCACATGGAGAATATTCGATAATGTCATGCAAAGGAATTCGATTGGAGTCATTAGCATTAAGTAAGGACAACCTATATGCATATATTGGGTACTAGTTAATATCGGATATAATTAATCAAATGACTTAATTAATTTTTGCCATTAACCTAGTAGTAGGTACCTATTGATTCTGGATCTATGAAATAAATATAATCAATGGCAAAGACCATTTTACGTTGATTTTCATATGTTTTTAATGATTCGTCATTTCATGACTAATTGATTAAACTGTACATCTGATACAGATAGAACACATAATGTATGTCGCCATATGTGAAATGGATATAGAGGAAGATTAATGTGAGTGCAAAGATTATGTGAAAACAAGAATGCATCCTCATTGCAATTCTGCAGAATGGATCTTGCATGGCAGATGCAGTTTCCTCAGACGCGAGATTGTGAACGGTAAAATGGTCCAGAGATTACGTGATTAGAGATCACAATATCGCGAATGATTATGCGAATTTGCATGGACGTAATTTAAAAACAAAATCAATATGCGAAATATCAAATTTTGAAAAAAAAAGTTGCTGAATCAAAACGTCACGGATTTATCCTACAGACTCAAAGATGCTCTCTCAGAAGGGGAGAGGAAAAGGACAATATGTAGAGCAGGTTACGCAGTGCTTCACCCAAGACGTCGTTTACGAATTTAGGCTCGACTGGCAAAGTACTGTTTAACTTTCTACATGAAATCAAGTTCAGTTTACCGCTCGACGTTCAGTCGACGTTACTGACGACGCCGACGCCGGTATTATTATCTCGGACATAACCATCAAAAAAGAAAGCGATAATTCAAAAATCATTTTCTATCCCACCTGTGCAATAAATGTAGGTTATGACAAAGTGGTGTGATAATTACAGTGAGGTCAGTGAATTAAAATTTTTTTCAATCAAAATTCACCTTTGAACTTTTATCTCCGACTATCACCAATCGATCGCATATAGGTCTATTCAAAGGACCTTGCCGATGCTGATAGTAAATTTTGAATATTGATCTCAAGTCTTTTACAGATTTTCCATTAAAGCCGTATCTGATAAGAAGTTATATAAAACGAATTTTATAATCTCAAATTCCAAGGTACTTCGAACGGAGTATAGATTCTATATGCGTGTCCCGCTTACTTGGACTTATCGTGCGTATCGGTTCTACCGTTAGACCGATCCGCTGCGACGAGACGATCGGTATACCTGTTCGCATAGCAACACCGGAAATCTTCCACAAGGACATATTGAGATACGCTAGCGTGATTGGTCGCTCGATTACGATGACCCTAAGCACTTCCCAGGAAGCGACCAATGAACGAGTCATTCTAACTGTACCCATTACGCGTCATATGGCAGCTGAGTACCTTGGTCGTACGCACAGGTAAACTTTCTTAGAATAAACCTCCAAGTTAATCGCCAATAAGATAAGCGAGCATAAAATAGGAGTTTGGATGCATAAATAAAGAAAAATGTTAAAAACCATCAAAATTACCAAAAAGCACGAAAAACTATATGAATGAATGAACGAATGAAAAAAAATCTGCAAAATCTCCTGCAGCAAGGACTCAGCACTGCGTCATACGTGAATAATGTGAAATGCAATTAGAATGCACTTAGAATGCAAAGAGCATGCAGTTTTCGATTAATTAGAGTTTCATTGAGAATTCTTGCAGGTAGACATTTCTAGGTACCAGCATCGTGTATTGCCTGCTTCGCATAATTATCACGTCCTTTATGAAAGTCAGCACTATATTCCACACGTACGTATACCTATATGTATATCTCAGGTACACTCGTTCATCCTCAAAGACAATAGCGAATGCATAAAAATCGATGTGCACAATTATTTTTCGTTTGTTCGCTAAAACAGCACGTGCTAAAAATATACGAACCTTGGAGGATGGTTTCTGGAGGAAAGTTGCTATTCCTGCTCGTACTCTGTTCTTAACACCACGTACGGTTCCCTTGGCACTACGTATGGCTTCTCGGTCGAGGATCTGATATCCAGCAAAGTATTCAGCATCCTCTTTCTCCTCGAGGCCAGGTTCCTTAGACTTGTCCTCGTCGTCCCGCCGATGCTCGTTCAGATGAAACTTGTAAAACCGATCGTCGTCGTATAGGTACTTGTTTCCGTTGGCGCGATTATAATTCGCATAAAAATCAGCAGCCGCGTATTCCTTCTCCAATCTCTCCTGTTCCCGTTTACGTTCCTCGTACGTGCATTCCTTCACGACGGGCGATAGTCTTTTGTTCTCAATGAGGTCAGGACTCCTGACCCTGGGAGTCGTCGAGGCCTTCGATAAGGACGAGGTACCCGAAGGTGACGGCGAGACACTGGGCGAGCCTCTCGTGGAGCAGGAATTCGAATCTATCTCTGCGGATGAGTAGCCAGCATTTCTACCATTAAGGGTTACGCACTCCAGGTTGGCTGATACCTCCCGAACGTCACCCGAGGGTTCTAGCTCCTTGGACCCGCTGATCTGCTCCCTCGAGACAGAGTGGAGTCCTTGATGAACGTCCTTATCCGCCACGTGGTCGACGTTGCTTGGAATCCCTAACTCCCCGCTGTTCAAGGAGTCGCAGCTGATGTTGCTCTCGTTGTCATCACTGTCAACTTCCGCCCCGCTGCTCGTAAGACTTCCGGTACGATTGTGCTGTCCAGCGCCAAGTATAACGGTACTCGCACTCTTCTTCTTGGGCAGAGGCGGCGGAGTACCGTCCAGATCGCTGCAGGTGCCACTGTCCAGGGTGTCACTGGGTGAGCACTGTCCGCTGGACATGACCATCGCGCTCAGTGGGTTCTGGAAGGATCCGTAATAGAAACAAGCGTTTGATCTGTTCAATGATGAGTTCAGCGTCTCGGCTGTACCTCTCTGGACCATGTCTTCGCGATGGTGCTCGATCTCGTTACTACCGACACTTATACGTACACAGCCCTCACTACTTTGCTCGGTGTTCACTACATTCGTCGCACTGACCACCACACAACCGTCTCTCGTGGTGAAACTTTCGTTACCGATATCGTTATTGTTATCGTTCCTGGTACCTTCGTCTAGGGTAAGACGCACAGTCGATATCACCTTTCCGTTCTCGTCCGGATTTATCTTGATCTTCACTACGTGAGCCGCCTGACTGCTCTGTGCCTCGTAGCCATTCGACGATTGCACTTCCGGGATCCTCCAGGTTGAGGCTGGATCTGCAGGAGCGTTAATTCCAACGAATACCGTTGCTCCGGCCTCCGAGGGCGCTGAAGGTGGGGAAACTGCCCGGATTGACACAGTCTGCCGAGCACCTTGGCTCGGACTCTTCCCAGCCTGCAGTGGTGGTGGGACGGTCATCGTGGTTACTTCATCCATTTAAACATTCGGCTCTAGTTTCGATTTGAGACTCGGCGTCTCGTCACCTGATGTCTCCGATCGTCCGATTCCGATTCGTTTGGGCGCCGGACCGATCTCGATTACAGAGGCCGGTCCTCGCTCTTCCTCGATCCTGAAGTTGCTGCTGCTGTTGCCGTTGACTCTTTCCTGGAATACACCCTTCGGAAGGTACATTCCCCCATATTAATCTCAAAGCACACTTAACTCATTTTTTCCTCACTTGAGCACGGATTTCGTCGCCGAATACCCCTGGATCATTGATCAAAGACTATTGCGCTTGCCGATTTCTCGAAAGATCTAGAATCGAACCTGGATTAACTACAGCCACAATCTTACTGTATATCCTGGTATCTTCCAACCGCTACTTCGCCTCTCCTCGTTGCTCTTCGCCTTTACCGAACCTCGCCGAATCGTTCCGATCGACTCTGCACCAGGACTAACCTACACGATTCGTCTTCCTTCGGCAATGATCGTGTCCTCGTACACATGACTCGGGATCGGCAATAGCATCGGCGTAAGTAATGTTACGCGACCTCGAGCGATTTCTCGCTCGTAAGACTCCTGCGAGCTCTTCGACTAACAACATCGGTGCACCTGAGTGCAGCTACCGAACGTCAAATTATCGATACAGTTACTTGGGTGGAAATAAGAGAGGCTAATAATACATCGTGGGAGTGCATCGACGTGGTCTACGTCTGAATCAAGATTCTATCTTGTGATTACGAAGAAACGCGATTTTATTCCAACAGCATATTGTCACCTATCTAATTCCATCTTTACCTTCTTAGCATTCTTATCACGATTAACTCATTTTATTTACTCTTCCTCTTCTAGTAATTCTTAAATCTCTCAGCCTACTCGCAGCAATTCAGACTATGTACACATCCCGTTCACATAAGGCCCCGGTCCCTGCCTTAACAGTGTATCTAGATACCTCCCGGAAATCCTACATGCTTTCTACATTAATGAGAAGCCGGTCACGCTTCTTACCGCGAACAACAGGTCTAGATCGCGCGTTGGACTCGAAGTGAACATTAAAGATAAAGGGCTCGGAGATACCTTAAGAAAATGATGATGGTCAGGTTTTCGAATGACTTAAAAAAAGAGCATTGTAAAATACGTAGGAGATTCAGCGACGAAATCCATTGTGCTTATATCCATATATACAAGTTTGCCTAATCCATTCGAATCGCACCACTTACGAAGAACAATAATAACAATTACACCAAAACGATGATCGCACGAAAAACTCGTGTTGGGACTACCGCATAGTAAACTTCAAGACAGCCGCGGATCGTTCGGCACGGGCCGTCACTAACTGTACTGAGTGGTGCTGACACTCACTCACGCGGCTATTGCCTGGGTGGGGACCGTAGACTCTCTTCAGGGTCCGGAGTCCGGGAGGTGAGACGCTGATGGAGGTACGGAGGTAGACAGGAATGGTGACTGGGACGGCAGCGAGTCTCGAGTCTCCTACAGACTGGGACTGGTTCAGACCTCAGGAGGTGGTCGTGGCGTCCTCTACCGAGTCAGGTAGGATCGACTATCCGGTTTCTCATTTAAATACCTGTTCCTTACCGTTCACTGTCGTCCATAGTCAGGCAGGTAGAGAGCCTGGCTGTAGCAGGCTTTATTACACCTGCCGAAACTTTCCTGGCCCAGCCGGGACCCGCCGATATACTCTCTGGCCCCACCTGGGCCCATTGGGCCCGTTGCGTGGGTCGTCTCCACACGGACTTACCTCGCCCCACTTTTATTAACTTCGTGGGACCCGAAAGGTGGACCACCTCACCTCGTGACCTTTTACAAGATGCGTCACTTCGAATTCCGGAATTTTACACTGTCACGATATTCCTTAAGTGCTTCTTTTCAGATATCGTCGTGATATCTGGTATCTGTTCCCTGTTAAATTATTCTCTTTAATTGACATTGTAGTGAATTTTTATTTTTCCAAAAATCTTACTAAAATTCATTTGCTCTTTTAAATAACCAGTTTTTAGTATCATTTTTTGATTTCGTATCGCTGGAATATTATTATTTACCACGAGGACGGACGAAATATCTGCAGGACACTTTGTTCCTTCCTATGGATTCGGGTAACTATAAACCGTTATCAAGGACAGCTAGGTACGAAATCAAATTAGCATAATGCCACTCCCTCTCAGGTATGTATATCCCAGTGACCTACGGCATACCTACGGAGGACGTTAAGTAGGTATACTCGCTGGACCCAGACTCCAGCGCTTTATTGCATTTCTCGTTACAGGATCTCCTTTCGAAGCTGGTTCAATTCCGAATGACACAATTATCATTCGTACTCGTTGCACCAATTCGAATGAAACCTCCTTCAATTATAATGATTAATTACACACTGTACCGCTTTGTAAGCCGACTCCTCAGGCTCTTTGATAAATGACAGATTTTCATTGGTACTGTACTATTTATCATATCGAGCTCTTTGGTACGCACGTGCACGAACAATAAATTCCATAAGATCTCCATATACGAATACCAAAGCATTCGTTCTAGTATATATGATAATTCTCAACCAGCGACAGAATTTAATACAATTTATACACCGTATCCAAAGCCAAAAACTTTCGTTGCCCGAAGGTTTTTTTTCCATCAGCTTGAAAAAAAAAAACCTTTGCTACTTATAGGGATTAGGTCGATAGGAGATGAGAGATAATTAATCAAGGTCCCTCACCCTTCTCGCTACTAAATTTTCGACACACCCTATACGAACATTAATCCCATTGCTACCAACGTATTACAAATATTAATGATCCATGCCTTTGACTATATTACTTTACTAGTGGCTTATCTAACCGATTTTATATAAAATTTATTCCCTTCAACTGTACCACGTGGTACTGTAAGATTCTTAGGTTTGAATAATACATAAGGTGTCAAAAAATAATTTCATCCTTACCAAGAAATCCTGGCTGCTCCCTCAAATTATAATCAAACTTGCCACGATGGTAAATTTTCGTATAGTAAAAGTAAACCCTGTAGATATTTCGTAGATCGATAGAAAATTGTCAAATGACTTTATCGTATCGATCGTTTGATAATATCGACGTTTCTACGTTCGAGTAGGTATAAATGTAATGGACGCCTATAAGTCTGATCGTGGCGTCGCGATGACTTTTTTCTGATTCGTTGGATCAAGTTGTTTTCTAAGCTGGAAATATATTTTGACTTTTTTTTACCATAACGAGCATAATGATCGAGATGAAATTTTGGAATGAGATTTTTCTCGGTACTGGATGATTCGACGCAGTTGCTATATAATAGTCATTATGCTGACCTTGGGACGGGACGAAGAGGACTAGAACAGGTTCCGTTACACCCCCCAGCCATGTGCATTCCATCGGGTATCTTGTTTTGCTTCTTTATTTAACTCCTACAGCTTCTCTTTTTTTCCATCTTTTTATCTTTCATCTCGCTATACGCCAAGACACTACGTCCTGTTTCAGTTTGATAAGTAATTCTGCAGCTATTTTCGTCGGGAGCGAAGGTCCTCGACCTTCTACCCTAAAAATCTTTTATTGCTGCTACACTACTATATATATTTACTATAGGTCGGTGTACAGTAATTATATTTTAACATGATAATTAAAAATTATTAATAATTAATAACAATCTATATAGTCAGAGTACAACAGTTTTAAAAATACTTGAGCCTGTAATCTCAAATCTTTAAACGTTACTCCCTCCTTTCGTTCGATTATTTGTGGTTATAATTAATAATAAAATACGACACATCTTAATTAGTGACGTAAGATAATGACGTAATACAAATAAATATATCATCTTATTAAATTATTATATGAAAATCATGGTATTTATAACGTGGAACGATATTGTTCTAATTAATTATTAATTATTTTTATATTTAATCAATCTGAGCGTTGCAAGTGGTACCACGTGCTTTATATTGATAACAGCCTGATAGTTTAATCTGTTATTTTGTTGTACTGGTAATCAAAATAAAAATGGCCGAAACTTCAACGATAACAGTACGCAATCCGTTTGTGTTTTATCTTTTGCTCGTCTTATCCCTGAGGATCATTCAAATCTTTATGATTGTACGGGAGCTTTATTGTATTGTTACACGCTTTTTACCCTATATAGGATCTCGATGTTATTGCTATTGTGAAAAGTTCTCTTTTTTTTTTGTATTTCTCTTTACTGTTGCTACTCTAGAGCGTCGTTTCTCGTTATTTGATTACGACGGCAGCTCCCGCTCTCTGGACAGGAACCACACGTTCATGGGTTCTGATTTACCCTTCATGGTGACTGGACCACGATATTCGAGAAGAAATTGCGGATCTTGATTTTCAGGCATACACAGGTACCTGTAAGACATAGAGATATGAAAATAATACAATACGATTTGAAGTAGAATTTTTTAAACAATTAAACAGCAGTTATGATTAACATCGACATCTTCACTGTTAAAGTGTCTTAAGTACTAATTAATATTTATATCGTTAAAATTAAATTTTTTGACACCCGGTACATTTACCATTAAAAAATAAGTCATACGACAAAGCATGATATTAATCAGATAATTGATTTCTTAATTTACAATCGTTCAACTTAAATTCTTAATACTTTATCAATTAAGTTTATAGATAAAAACAATTTACCCGATAAAAATTAAAAAAAAAACAATCGATCAACGACAGCATAACCTCACATTGAATGGGGTTAAAAATAAACGCGAATATCCAAAGATGCAAAGGTGCACCCCCAGGAAACTACACCTCAAAGAAGCCTTTCGCGTACTCGCTTAATGGCTAATCGAGTTAAGCATCCCTCGTTCTCTACTCGTTGTTTCGTCAGCTTAAAAGTCACCCAGAAACGTAGCGATCGGCAAGAAGTTGGTTCGCGAGAAAAAAAGAGTCCCAAAGTGAAGTAAAGCTCAAAAATCATTGAACCCCACGGGACGACGATAGCAAGAAAAAGTAAGGAAGGTACAAGGACGAAAAAAAAAAAATAAATCATCAATGGAAGTGCTAATCGACTGTTACTTTGACAAATTGTTCGCCGAAATGGAACGCAGCAGTCTCTCGTCAAGGCACAAACGTCGCCAGCTCGTTAAATACTTCTCAGACGTAATAAACAGCTGCGCCCAAGGTAACAGATCTCATAAGTCACAATCATTGACATCAGTGGCCATTTTGAAAGCACAAAAATCAAACTCCTCCCTTGGCAATCGAAGCGAAATGACACTTCCGCCTTTTTTGTCCTCTACCGTAAATCAAAATTTCAATGACCCTTTCAACGCGATCTCAAAGTCGCCAATGAATACGCGACTTAAGGTAACAGCCAGAACCACGTATGTGACGTAGGAACAAAAAAAAACTTTGAAGTATTTCAAAATTCCGCTGACGCGACAGGATAAAAAATAGAAGAAAAAACAATAAAAAAAATTATCTTCCAGCCGAGAATCTCGAGAGGGAAGACGTGTGCGAAAGAATCGTATTGGCAGCGCTGCGTTATCACAACATAACACTGGCGGAAAACGGCTCGGTCTGCCTATTAGGAAAGTTTCACAACGTCCTGTACGTAGCAGCGAAATTGTGCTTCGACTGGAAGTTGAGGAACAATGAAATCGTATCCAGATTGCTGAACGACATGTTCTACTGCGAGAAGACGTTCGAGAGGATATTCGTAGGTGCGATATTTGGCACGAGAGTGACGCACTTCCTGTCTGGATGGAAGTGCGACTTCGACGACCGAGATGAAAATCTTCGTGCACTGATATACTTCATGGACCACGCAGCTGCAGGGAAATTAGCGTATCGCTGTCAGTCAACGAACATAGTCAGACGTTTTATCGACGTCCCAATGGAGTCTTATGGTCAAGTGGTACCACTGAGGGTAGCAATTCAACATGGCGCACCGGATATTCTTCTGATAATGTTGCGCTACGGTGCGTCAACGGATGCTGATAAGCTGGCGCCATCTCCCATAGAGATACTCTTATCAAGGCTGAACGAGTATGAAAACACAGCCGGTGGTAACACAGGGTCTCCTCTCTATCCGGAACACTTATTGATATGTTTGAAATTTCTGCTGCGCACTGTACCAACCGTTATGGTCAAAACACCAAATCACCTTGCTGATCAGAGTGGAGTCTACCGACTTCCGCTTTACGAGCAGTACCCAACGCTTGTGGAACAGAACCTGGTGCCACCTGAGAGGAGCGGGTTGGTACCCCCTGAACTTAGGCACTTATGTCGCTGTCGAATTCGTGAGAGTCTTTTTGAAAACTGGGCTTTACCTCATGGGATCAAGAGTCTGCAGATTCCGGAATCCCTGATGAGTTACTTGGATCTCCTACGGGATTGATGATCGATCCTTCGGATCGGTCCGATTGATCGTTGCACCAGACTGAATATTGTCTAGTCATTTTAATTAAAGTTCGATAATTGGAACAGACACTTTTTCTACTGTTTACGACGAGACGGCAAAAAAAGACGTATGTTATGAATATGTGTAAATGAGAGATGCTTTTTGTATTAAGGGATGTAGGAGCCTCGCAAATCTGTCAGGCGACTCGAACAATATCAAAGATAATAAACCTCTGTTTTATGGATACGCGCACTCGATATACGTATATCGTACGCCGTGGGAATAACTAAAACGTTATAAATCTTGGAGGTCGATGTGTCCTTCTATATATTCGTTGTTCCATGCGTCTCGCACTTTGGCACGACGCCTATCATAAACCAGCGAAATTCGTAATAAAATTTTCAACGACGTCGTTCCGTTGTGTTATCAGATTCGAGATATCCTTGAACTTCGATAGGGATGACTTATTAGCCCTCGTGACTTTTCTTCCTGGCAATGAAATTTCACGGTGTTACGACGGTTCGTGATATTTCATAGGGTACGTATATAAATAACGACTATATATATATACACGTATATACGCCATTGAAACACTGTAGTAACTATTTTAATTCGCGCGCGATATTTCCCAAGTCGTAAAGTCACGCGCCATTTGTATCGCCATATACGATTAACGAGTGACGTACGATTTTATTGTGTGATACTCGCCGTCGTCATATTGACTAACGAACCAATAAAGCGAGTTACGTGCCAAGCAATTTATTGGATTCTCAACAAAGGCGACAGTCGCGAGTAGCTCGAGTGCAGAGAAGAAAATTTTTATAAAAGTTACCTTGTTATCGCAGCCGTCGCGACGCTGTATACTCTCGAGTAAATAATACCTCCCTTTTAACCCTTTAATTACCATATTTACAAAAAAAGACCTTAATAAATAAAACCTAAGAAAATCTTCAATTTGTTTTTATGCGTTTTAGGTAAAAAGGATGGTTCGGATTTAAGTTTGAGCCGAAACAAATCGTTGGGAGTAATACGAGGACGTATAAATGTGGAATTAAATATATATATCTAAGAATTAAATGATATGTAAATTATCCTCTTATCATGACTCGTACTTTACGGTATGACTTATCACTGCACGTATAACGTGATACCTATACGATATGTAGTTTGCATGGGAATGAATGAAGGATCTAAAGACCTAATTAAATCATCCAATTAAAATTCATTAATCTAAGCATAATTAATTTTACCTGTATGCATCCTCGGATACGTTAATCTTCCCAGGTTCACCGGTCGTTTCCGTTCGGCTTGTAAGGTTCACCGTATTCCCAAAGAGGCAATAGCGAGGCATGCGATGTCCAATAACCCCTGTGACTACCTCGCCACTATGGATGCCGATGGTAATTTTCTGTAAATTAGGTAAAAAAAATGCTCATACAGGCTTCTTACGAGGTATCGCGGCATTGTTAATTTTACAAGAAATTCTTAGATAATAGCATTGAAGAAGAGCCACCTGATAGCAGAGCCATTTTAACGAGACTGTTCCAAATCGTGTGACTGGATTGAAATACTTGGTATTGTAGTACCAAGTTCAGCCACGGCGCTGGTGCTGCTATCCGTGACTCTAGTTGATTAACTCCAGTTGATTAATGAAAATGAGGGAAACGCTTACCACTGGTTCACCATCGATCTGAACTTCATCAGCTGCTAGATCCATCATGTCCAATGCTAGTCGAGCTATGCATCTTGCGTGACAATAACAGGGTTCCGGAAGTCCACTTACTGCCATATACTTGTCGCCAACAGTTTCCACCTGCATGGTAAATGATAGTTCGGTATGACTTTATCTTTGTTTTCAATCATTAAGGTATGTACACAATAGGTACCTTGTAGACGTTTGGATTTTTTTTCGGATCCGTAAGCACGTCGAATGCTATGTACAACTGATTAAGCATATTCACGATTTTCATGGCGCCGCTGGAATCCGTGTGAGCTGCGCAGTAAGCGGCAAAGCCGACGATACCCGAGAATAGAAGAGTTACGCAATCGTACTTCTTCGCCGGTACCGGTCTCGAGTGTCTGAGTTCGTTAGCCACGGAAATCGGCAGTACGGAATAAAGCAATCTGTCGATAATAATAAACGATTCCTTTTGTTACCGATACGAATACCGTGTTTACGAGTAAAGGCGATTTTTTTTTTGTAATTTGTACTTTGTTTTTTTTTTCGACAATCAGGAAACATTATGCTCGTAATAAAATATTTAATTGCTTGAAATTACTGCATATCGATCGAAAGCACTGCTAGAGCTATCTCGGATGGTAAAAAAGATATCTGCAATTACCTGTCCGTTTTTTGCTTCTCCCCATCCAGCTCCCGATAAGTCTGCTGTAGCTTGTCGGTGAGCAATTCCAAATTTCTCGTGAGCTTGTAATCGGCCTCAAATTGCTCGGACATCAGAACCAAGTCTCTCGTCGCGTCGTGCAAGGGAACGTCGCTCAAATACAAACCGCGCCTGAGGTACAGTCCGGAACAAGAAAAAATATATTAAATACCGATATTCTCATAAATACATATGCGTCTGGTATATTTGTATATTCGTACGTCCGATGTAAGAAAAAGTGTAAATTGCTATTAATTAATCAAAGTAGAATTAGTCTCAGAGAGGCGAACGGTAATTATGAAAATTTAATTATTAGGAGAACGAGCGTTATACAGGATATATAATTATTAATGAAAGTTAACCCAACCAAGTGCTACTGTAACGTCGACTGATTCACTTAAACGCTATATATGTTTGCCAACTATCCACTACACCCTTTTGGTTTGACGAACTTGCAGTTGCGCCGAATATAACGGAAATGAACCTGAAATTGACTGTACTAATCGTAGACATTGATGAAATTACCCGTTGTTTCACTCGAATAGGATTCGCGTTAGCTTGTGCATGCGTGCGTGCATACACATGACCTACTGTGTAGCATGTGTAGCATGCGTTTAGATACCGTTTAAAAAATTGACGTATGGGTACAGATTGAATAAAAAATTGAATTGACTACTTAACAGTTATTAAATATTGTATAAAGTAGTATCGATTATACTATTGATTTAAAAAAAAGGTCCCACAACAATCCCACATGAGACTACGCGATATTCAATGAAATTTTTATTTTGAACGTCCATATCAATTGTTTATCATGGAAGACATATAGTAAGTCATGGATATGTGGGAAAATGCAATTTTTTGATATTCCAAATTTTCAAATTTGCATCGATTGGGGTTTGCATTATTGGATACGTTTTAAAGGTATTTGAAAAAGGGGGGACGTTGTATTCTGGAATGACGTCATATTTGCAAAATTCCTTACGAAGGAAACCCTTTTGGTACTGGTGGCATCTAAATGATTGAAGGTAATTTGCATAATGGCAGATATTTCACGTGAGCTTTGAAATTCAAATGAAACAGCTATTCGCGCCATAAGTTAAGTAACGCAAAGCAGAGACGTAGGTATGTATAAAGGTAATTTAAGCTGGGATGAAATTCCACCTGGGAACAGCAGATAATTATTAGATACGAGAGTAAAGTTAAGAGCCGTGGTAAAGAGATTTTTGACTCGAGTGTTAACGGGTTTTATAATTTCGATCTTGAAATTTGAATAAGTGTGTAAAAATGAATAAATCATAAAGACAATGTTCGGGTTATGAATATTGCCTTCTCACGTTTAGGATGGTTTTAATGTTACCTCGTGAGGTCGTCGAGATTCATCACGCTTGGATAACATAGGAATATTACCAAGTCTGATTCGGGTATGTACAGCATTTGACCCTGAAATCATACAGAAGATATTTTTTTTGATAGGAAAAAAAAAAGATATTTTTGAAACTTTCATTTTTACTATTTCCCATTATTGCAATTTTTAGTACGAAAATTAACGAAATTACTTGTATTCCCAGACACCAAATTTTACTTATTTTTCAAATACCTAAAATACAACCTTTGATACGTTTCAGGTACTAAGGATGAATTTTAGATAGTTGATGTTGCCTGGGTTAATTATTAAAAAAATTTTCGTTGCTGGTGAATTTATTGTACCGGATAATTTATTGCAGCGACACTTTTCATGGATACTCACCTTTAAACGTAAATTCGAGTACTCGTCGCAAGCGTCGACTTTCATCACACCCTTTTTAGTACGTAAAACATAAACGGTGTTTATGTGCGATAAAATATTTTCAAACGTCAATTCCAGGTGAGGCCTTACCTGTGGCAATAAGTAGAATTTCGTTATCGATGGTCAATATCTTTATAGACAATTTCTATGTGACGTATAAATTTTCCTATTGGACAAAATGCACGCGTTTTCAATTTTACGTGCAATAGCGATCGTTCTGTAGCGATATAACGGGTGTCCGTAATACGATCGATGCTCGAGACTCGAGCAATAATGCGCATCGCGTAAAACGTCTATCAAAAACGTAGAGATATAATCGGTCTGTCAGTGACGTGACAGTAGAGCACGAAATGACTCGTGAAACGAGCGATCACTGTCCTGCGAATTATGTGGATTAATAATTGCCATTTAATCGATCGACCGGTTTTCATATTCGCGAACGACTGTATTCGGTAACCGTGTCAATATTTCATTACCTGCGCGATTAAAGCACGAGGATCGATAGAATGAGCTTGAATCAGCGTTAGCAATACATTTTTTTATACAAAGCCAATTAACCCCCTTAACGACTCTCCTATACAGGATTAAATATCAGTAGATAAAAATAGGAAAAATAATTTATAATTTCGATTCGGACCCTTTTTTTTTGCAATCCATATTTAGCAACAACCATATACAGCAAGCGGGCGTATATTGTGCATTGAAATTTATCAACAAGGAAAAAGAATAGGCGCAGGTACGATTTAAATATTTATAATGAATAAATTCAAATGTCGATTAATATGGATGAGAAATTTTGCGAATATCCAACAGTGCATATTTGCCAATGTATAAAGTTCATATTTTTTTTGCCAAGACGTGAAAACGTTATCCGGATGAATTATCTATCGAGATTAACCTATTGAATTCTGTATAGTCATTTGATATTTAATTATTATCACGTCAATTGATCTTGCAAGCTGTTATCGGTACAAAATTTATAATCAATAAAATAAGCTATATATATTATACATGCACTCAGATAAATCCAAGCTGGGTACTGTGCATACAATTCCCTATACACTTATATGTGTATACAAATATAATCCATTGCGATTAAACCACTTGGTCCCAAAGGATAATTAACACATTTTGTTTGAATTATCAATTTCATGAATATTTATGAGAAAGTGGAGAACGATGTCGTAATTATCGGCGTTAGCGTCGGCGTCGTCGTACAAGGATAGACAAACACAAGATACTAGAGAAATGTTGCCGACGCGCCCTTGGTAAACATAGAAGGGATCGGGTTAGACGAATTTCCTTTTGCGATATTCGGCCTGAAAGTTATAATCAGTAGGAGGATCCTGGTAAGATAATATTCATAGAATATATATATATATATATTGTGACGTTCCGCTCTTATACCCCCCTATCCTCTATCCTTTTTCCTTCCCAATCACCCATCCTCGATGATGGATACGTCAAGAGCCCCACATAAGAGTGCATAGCGCACTGTGGATGTGCATAACAGTATCTGAGAGA